>PVJS01048500.1:0-15029 GCA_004027185.1 Glis glis
CTCCTCCTCCTGCTCTTCCTCCTTCTCCTTTTCTTCCTCCCCTTCCTCCTCCTCCTACTCCTCCTCTTCTTCCTCCTCCTCCTCTTCCTCCTCTTCCTCTTCTTCCTCCTCCTCCTCCTCCTCTTCCTCCTCCTCCTCCTCTTCCTCCTCCTCCTCCACTGTCAGGCCCAACCCTGACATCTCAGCCTTTCCAGGTTCTCAACAAACAAAAACCAGCCCCAGGGTGAAGGTGAAAAGTTAGCTGGCGGCATTCATGGGGTGGGGAGCACAGGCCGCAGCCCAGCTTCCTCCAGAGAGAGATTGTGATCCGATGCAGGCCACACTGTTGACCCGCACGGCACACCCTTATCAAAGGCAGAAGAATTCAGGGTGACTCGGTGATGTACAAATGATGGGGAGAGTCACTGCAGGGGCTTGTGCAGCTGGATGGTGCGAGAACCCGGGGCTGGGAGGCCGAAACCACTGCCGTTTTGGCCCACACCAGTGCAGACAGGTGGAAACACTGGGGGCGGCATCTCCTTGAACCAGAAACCGGGAGCATTCGATTCCACTTCCATCATCCCACGAGGGGGATCCGCGTGGAAGGCCAATCCTCTGTGGTTAGCCGTGAGAATGTAATGACAACTGCAGCTGGCATCTATAGAGTGCTTACTGTGTACCGTATTCTAGCCACTTTCCATTTTTTAAACTTACTCTGTGCCCAAGAGTGACTGCTTGTATGGTTCCCATTATACTGACAAGGAAAGTCAGAGCAGGAGGTGAAGTCCCTTGGTCTGACAACCAAGAAGGGGGACAGCAAAGACCCCACCTGGTCTGTCTGATCCTGGGGTCCAGCTGTTGGACAGCTCCAGCCATTACAAAATCCCACGGCATCTTAAACTAAAATTGCTCTAGACCCCGTGCCCTGGAGTCCTAGGTCTGTCTGCACTAAGGCCCTGCGGTGTCAGCTGTCCTCAGGGAGACAGCCCTGCAGGTGGCGCCTTCAGCTCTAAGTGCCCCACCCAGCTGCTCAGCCCCACACTGAAGATGCCATTAACCATGGCTCACGGGCTCTGAGGTCAGGAGCCCCCTCCAGCCTGGTCATGCTCCCCTGGGCTGTCCCCCTGAACAGGGGCACCTTATGCTATCAGTCCTCAGGACGAGCTCTGACGTGGCAGTAGGAGGGAGACCATCTCCACCCTTCTTCATACTCCCTTGGGCCTCTAAGCAGGAGTTCTTGGCCATATAGCACTCCATTTTCCACATGCTCCAAAATCCCCCAGGTCCCTGTTCAAACATCCAGATCCCTGGGCCCCACACCCAGATATTTGGTGTTAGGAGGACCTGGTGAAGCCAGGCATCAGCACATGTAAGAGGAGCCACAGGGATTCCTAAGCAGAGAGGGTAGGAGTGGGAAGCGGGGAAGGAGTCCTTCTACGTGACTTTGAGAATCCCAGTCTGAGGTCCTGACACTTCCTCAGCCAGCCACCCACACATGAGGGTCAATTCAAATCCTGAGTGTTCTCTGCACCCTGAGGGACCCCTCCCCGGCCGTCCTCCTACCTCCCATCTCAGAGACCACTGGAAACCCCAGGGTCAGAGTAACCAGGTGTCTACAGTAAAGCCACACGCCGTGGCCCAGGCGCCCTTCCTCCTGTTTCTTCTTTCTCCACTAACCCCATTTGTGCCTCAGAGCCTTGGCACTGGCTACTCTACTTCCGAAGATCTCTCCGTGGTGGCTCCTTCTCCCTCCCCCTCGGTGCGGCCTTCCCTGACCATGCTCTCCGTGGCTGACCCCTCTCTATCATAGGACTCTGCTCCATTTTTTTTTTTGTTTACATAGCATGGAAATTTCTTATTCTCACAGGAAGCCTGTATGTCTTGTTCCTCTCTGTGCCTCAGTTTCCATACCTGTCAATGGGATATCAGATGACGAGGTGCGCTCACCCTACCTAAAGCACTCAGAATGGTCCCTGGCACAAAGTGAGCCACGTCCACGTGGTGGCTTTATTCTCTCTCAGCATCTGTGACGCACTTCATACCTACTAGGCACCCAACACGTATTTTTGAATGAATATACAACTGAGTGGAGGAGGGGAGAGCAGAGGTTCTGGAAAGTCCCGCCCTGCCTGCCTCCCACACCCAGGCCACCCCTCGGAGTGGGCTGTAGTTATCCAATTAGGAGTGCCCGGCCCCTGGGGCTTCGGCTTCGTGCACCACTCATTCTCCAGATTCTAAAAGCTCGTTTTGTTAATAACCACACAGCAATATCTAAGATTTTGGTCGCATTGTGAGACCGGTGCCTTCCCCATTCACCAATAATGACAGACCACTTAAAAAATAAATAACACATATAATTTAAGCAACTAAAACAAAGAGCAGCGTCGGCTTTCCCTAGGAAAATATTTTCACTCTTTCCTCCAGGCGTCCCCACGGGGGCCCCTGCCTGGGCCTCCCCCGCTGCGAAGCTTTCTCAGCAGGCGGCCTGGAGTGCAGTGCACTAGCAGGGGAGGGAGGGCCTCACCCCCAGCGCCCAGAGCCCCTTCCTGCAGGAGCCTGGACCTGTTTTCCCCAGAACTGGGAAGGGCACACCACCTTCTCCCTCCACGCCCATACCCACTCTTTCCTGGCACCCTCCCCCAGGGGTTACAAATGCACATGCCTGCAGGGACCTACGGGCAACATGCAAGAGCAAAGCAAGTGGGTGGAGGAGGCAATAGGGACTGGTGGGGCCTGTGGTAAATTGAAGAGCTAATGTCCTGCCCAGAGGGGACAACCTCACCAATGGTTGCTCTATAGGATAGCAGTCCCAGTTGTGCAAAATCTCCTGGCATTTTAAAAGAAGAAGAAGCCATCAATTTGCATTTAAAATGCTGCTCTTGCCGGGCATGGTGGCGCACACTTGTAATCCCAGTACTTGGGAGGCAGAGACCGGAGGATCCAGCCTCAGCTACTTAGTGAGGCCCTCTGCAACTTCGTGAGTCCCAGTTTCAAAATAAAGTATAAAAAATAGGGCCGGGGGTGTAGCGCGGAGGTAGAACGCCCCTGGGTTCAGTCCCCGGTACCGCTCTTTTTAATGGCTTCCAAATATTGCATTCTGGCCCCAGTTGCCTCATCTCTTAGTCTCCAGCCTTATTCATCCTGCTCAGCCACCTGGCTCCTTTACTGTTCTTGGACCACACTAGGCACATTCCCACCTCAGGACACTGGCACTGGAAATTCCCTCTGTCTGGAACATTCTTCTTCCAGATAAACGCAGTATGGCTGGAGTACGGCAGAAGGGGAAGAAAATAGCAAGAAAGAGGTCACAGTGGACCCTGGGACAGCCAGGCTACAGGCAGGGTGGAGAGGCGCTACAACTTTTTGGTTGTCACAAAGATTAGGGGACAGCAACGGCATTTAGTGGGTAGGGGCGCTGCATGCCAGCCTGCCACAGTGTTCAGGTAACCCTCGCACGCGGACTCAACCACCAAACATCAGGGCTGGAGGCTGAAGTCCAACTCCATTTCACATTGGGGTTTGGATTTTGTCTCGCACCATATATTAAACACTGAGCGGTCTAGGACTGCCACTGAGCGCACATCAAGGGAGGCTGTGCTGTTCGTTTGGAGCTTTGTCAGGAGCTGATCACCTGTATGGGGACCCCAGCCCTGAATGTCAGGCCACTTTTGGAGCCTGGGTTGCCACAGAGCGCCAGTCTGTTTGGAGCAACATGCTCCTGTCGCTGACAGACTTGGGCGAGCGCTGATGTCTCCACTGTCTTTCAGGTGAGTTGGGCTGGAATATTTCCATATGAGGTAACTATTATTTTATTAAAAATTAGTTTTCTTATAATTCTTCTCTAGAATGTAGTCGGGACATTATACGGTTCATGTGGAATTATTCAAATTCTGTGCATTTAGGTCATATTATTGATGAATTTAATTCAGGCACAGTGTAAGGGGCGTTCCAATGATCTCCTTATTTAAAAGTGAAGAAGGAAAGGGGTGAGCCCTGATAGCCCGAGTCCCTAGATGGGCTGGGCTTTGCCTGGGCGAGGTCAGGAGCCCAGGAGGGTTTGGGGCAGCGAGACTCTCGGACCTGCACTTCTTAGAGGCCATTTGGTGGGGGGGGGGGCAGGTGCAGAAGTTGGGGCGCCATGAAGGAAGTGCTCCCCATCCAGGAGAGACCACAGAACCGTGGTAAAGAGGCGGCAAGAACAGAGCGGAGAGGTGCTGTGGGTGGGGATGTGAGGGGAACGGGACTCAGGACAACCCCAGGGTTTGTCCCAGTCTCTGGGAGGCAGAGAAATGGGCAGTTTCTGAGATAGGGGAATAGGAGTCTAGATGTGGATGTCAATTTCTACCCAGCAGAGACAAAGAACCCACTTCCCAGTGCCAGGAGCCAACTCCCATCCTACCCCACCCACCCCTGCTGCACCAATTGCCTTCAGGGTGGCATTTCCAGCTGCTGAGCTGGAGTCCTGGCTGCAACAGCCACCATGTGTGTGGTCCTGGGCGAGTCACCTCACTTACCCTGGATTCAGGTCCATGGCCCGGAAGGGTAATGTTGGTAAAAACACCCACCTTCAGTGATGGCTGACCTGGATTGTCAGCGCGATGGGACTGAGACATGACTGTGGGCGTGTTGACATGTGATTGGCATGTGGAGCAGCAGATTGAGGGGCACCTCCTGCCCTGGGTGTGGGTGGCACTGTCCAACATACTGAGACCCCACCTGGAAGGAATGAAGAGCAAAAGATGAAGGAAGCGGTGTGAAGGCAAGACACACCTTCCTGAGCAGGTGCGTCTGCTCCTGCACCTGCCTGAGGAGATGGGGCTCCAGCTTCGCGCTTCCTGCGTGGACTCTCCCTTACGGGTTTCCAGGCTTTTCTGTTTTGAATTGCGCTGCATTATTGGTCTCTTGTGCTCTGGGCAGCTGCCGGTTCCCCCAGCTCCCTGGTGTGCCCACAGTCTTCGGGACTATAGCTTCTGAGAGTGTAAGCCAGTTTGATACCTCCCCCTTTATAATATACCTATCCTGTAGGTTCTCTTCCTCTAGAGAGCCTTGCCTAGTACACCTTCCGTGAGAGCAAAGATAAAACTAGCTGTGGCGAGTGGGCACTGCAGAGAGATGGTCTCCTGGACACCAAGAGCAGGTAGCTCCTGTCTCTGTGCTGCTCGTGTCGCGGAGGTGAGCCAACACTGATCCATTATTCAGTTTATTATCTGCTCCTGCTCCTTTCCCAAACATACTTGAAGAGTGTTTCAAAAGTGCACCTATGCACATGCTTGCACACACACACACACACACACACACACACACACACACACACGAAACTAAAAGGGGAAAGGGGGAGGAGAGAGAAATAAGAAAAGAAAGTAAGAACTGAGTTCTAGGACTAAGGGAGCTGTATAATGGGGCAGCATCCTCAGCATGAGTTCTCTAACAGACAAGATAAAATGGTAGTCAGCTACTGCTATGTACAATCCCCTCCCCAAAGCCGGGGACTTAAAATGCCATCTGTCAGTTCTCACAAATCCATGAGTCAGATGGACGGTTCTGCTGATCCAGGCCCTGCCTGGCTGATCTTGGCCGGGCTCACTCATTCATCTGGGGTGGAAGTCAGGTGGCTGGCTGCTGGCTGTTTGGGGATGGCCTGGACCGGGGCACCCTAGCTCTGCTCCACACGGTCTCTCATCCTCCAGGAGACTAGCCCAGGCTTGTTCAGGTGGCAGTGGCAGGGGCCAACAGAGTGGATGCTGCAAGGCCTCTTGGGAGGCCTCCTCCTGTAGGCTGAGAATGGGCACACCCCACTCCAGCCACATACAGTTGCTCAAAGCAAGTCACAAAGCCAGATCCATGGGGCAGGAAATAGACTCCACCTCTTTTGGGGAGGAATGAAGTATTGTCACTATTTTGCACTTTACCAAATAACAGATAACATAACTCTATCAGAGAAGAAAAAATATAGCAGTTTTTTGGAGCAAAATTGGCCTCCTTGACCAACTCAGACAACCCTTCCCAGAGCAGGCACCACATTGGCCCCATTTTCTTCATAGCGGCCATCATTTATTGAGTACTTATTATGTGCATAATACAAGTACTTTATGGTTATGTGCTTCAGAAAATGGAGGATGCACCTCAGGGTTCTTAGTCACAAAGAGTTTATTTGTTACAAGATGAGCAGTTAGTTATTGTCTCTGTCAACATTCTCACTGCTCCATCAAAAAAACTGACCACCCAACTTAGAGGAAGGAAGATTTATTTGCTCAGTTTTTGGAGATTTAGAGGTTCAGTCCATGTTAGGCCCGGTCTGTGGAGCTCAGGGCATGGTGGCAGGAGGTGGAGAGAGGGAGAGCACAAGGCTCCACTCTCACATCATGGAGGCCAAAAGCAGAGAGAAAGCCATATATAATCCCCAAGGCCACACCCCCAGGCATCCCTTCTTAGCAAGCAAGCCCTGCTTCCAACATTGCTACCTTGTTTCCCATGAGGGCTAGGGGGACATTCTAAATCCATACCATTACAGTCATTGTATGGTCTTTTATTTACATTGCTTTCTACTTGTGGTAAGTGATACAAATTTTCCTCTTAAGCTAATAATATAAGAATTCCATTTTGAAATAGATCAATTCCAATCTTTTCAAGTGCATCTGTTTTAAAAACCATTAATTAAATAACACTACAGGTAGTACATGGCCATAGTAAAAACTCATGAAAATGCAAGCCATGGACTCAAATTTGGGAAACACACTAAATTAACTTTTTACATCCCTGCGATGTAGTTGTTATGATTTCTATTTTGCAGATAGGGAAACTGAGGACAGATGAGGTCTGCAGAGGCTTACACCAAGATGCTCCCCGTGTGCAACTCTGCATAAGAAGTTCCCAGGTAAAGCTCCCAGGTGGCTTGTAATAGGAGGCTTGGCACCTAGCAGAGGCCTACAGTAGCATCTGTCACTAAATGAGACCCCTGGGGCTCCCGAGGGGGTCCTCCTCTGATTGGGGACTTTTGAGCATAATGAGTACTGCTGGCCAGAGCTCTGGCAAGAAACGCTTTCAGAATTTGAATCAAATGGAATTTGAATGAGAATGTTCCCTGGAGACCCCGGTGAGGCATCAGGCAGAAACCTGGAGGAGAGGTAGGTGAAGGCATGGCGCCTGTAAACTGAAATCATTTTGCACCTGAGAGGCTGAGCATGCACTAAGGTACTGAATAAATTAGGAGAGAAATAGACCTGTTTTAGGGGAGGGGAGATGGGAGGACTCTGAGCTCCCTGCACTGCTGTGAGTGTGCCTCTGATTCCAAGGAAAGGGTGTCCCATGGGGCCGCTCATGGGGCAGCCCAGGGGCTGGAGCCCAGTTCTTCCGGGCCCTGCAGCCCAGACTCCAGGCCCGGCCCTCCCAGGTGTCCAGCAGCTCACTCAAGACCCCTGTGAAATAGATCATTGTTCTGGGCGGAACTGTGCCCCACCCCAAATTCCTATGTTGAAGCCACAAGCCCCCACACCCTCCTGAGGTGACTCTATTTGGAGACAGGCCTTTAAAGAGGTGATTAAGGTTAAATGAGGTCATTGGGGTGGGTCTTAATTCAATGTGACTAGTGCCCTTAGGAGAAGAGATTTAAGACACAGACACTCGGAGGGATAACCATGTGAGGTCACAGGGAAAAGGCAGTCATCTACTCTGAGGAGAGAGGCCTCAGAAGCAGCCAACCCTGCTGAGACCTCGATCTCTGATTTATAGCCCCCAGGACTCTGAGAAAATAAATGTCCATTGCTTAAGCTACCCGATTGTGGTATTTTGTTAAGGCAGCCTTCTCAGACTAATACAGCCAGTGAGCCCCGCCCCACCCCTCAGCAGCCCCAGCATTTGTATCACTTGGAAGTCTTTCTCAGGGCCTGGTGTCTAGCTTGGTTCTCTCCCTCTTTTTCCCATATGCCCTGGCCAGGGGGGTAAAGGAAGCCACCATCCAACGGGACACTTCATGCCACAGTGCCCTCCAGGCAGGACCAACCCAGAGGCCCCCAGGAACACCTCAGAAGCTAAAAGGTATGCAGGGAGAGGGCTGGAGGTAGCAGGTGTGACCAGGAGCCAGGTGAGAAGGCAACTTCTGTCTGAGGAGCAGGACAGACAGTGAACCAGACCCTTCCTCCATCATTCATTCATTCATTCATTCATTCACATGATGGATCAGCCCCAGCCCCACCTTAGGAGAGTTAGGAACCCCCCAAGCCCACCCAGCAGGGGTGGCTCTGGGGTAGAGAAAAGCAGAGAGAGGTCACCAGCCTGGGCTTTGCAGTTTGAGCCTGCCTCCATGAGCCGATGGCCTTGGCGAACCTCAAAACATCTTATGGCCTTGGCTTCCTCGCCCCGGAGACCAGAACAATCACAAATCTCTCTTCCGGGGATTTGGGGGATGAAACTAGATGATGTAAGTGCAGTGCTCAGAACAGCATTTGGTACCTGGCTACAAAGCAGAAAAATATAGCGCTCTATTGCTGTTACTGTTATGCGCACTCCCTGCACTGAGAGGTCCCCAGACTGTGCCCAGGCTTGTCTTTGTACTGTCTCGCGCATTTCATGCCCCAGGTCCTTTGCTCAGGTGTTCTCCACCACCTGGAAAGTGCCCCCCAGTCCAGCTATGCCTGGGGCTCCCTTCTCCCCGCTGCAGGAGGCCTGGGCACAGCTCCGCCCAAGCCACCATGCTTTGACTGTGGATTCACTGCCTTTGACTTTGGATTCACTGTGGCAGCCCCAGGGCTCCTCCCCGAACTCGTCCCCGCTGCCCAGGGGTGGGATGCTCTTTGGCCAGGGCCTACCCCTTTCTCACATCCTTGCCCAGCCTTTCCCAGGCATGCTTTCGAGCTGTTTTGATGGGACGTGTTTCAGAAAACAGCTCCAAGCTGCATTCAATAAAGCTCTCAATTAGGGGTGATTTTGCCATGCTGGGGACACCTAACAATGTCTGAAGACTTTTTTGGTTGTCACACCTGGAAGAGGAGGTGCTACTCTCACCTAACAGATAGAGACCCGGGAGGTAGCTAAACATCCTATCATGCACAGGACGACCCCCACAATAAAGACTTAGCCACTCAAAATGCTCCTAGTTAGTACCAGGGTAAAGACACCAGCTCTCAGGAGGCCTGGGCTCTCCTATGGAGAGTGTGAGCCCTGGGGTTCCAAGGAATTAAATTCTCAGAACATCATGAATCCTGGATGGGCCAGCCTCTCCACTTGCAGCCTCCAGCACCTGGAGCTGCCTGTGCCGGAAGCAGAGCCCTCCCCCACACGCCCCTTGTCAGAGCATCCGCAGGTCCCTGCAGATTTGTATGAAGCAACTGACCTGTGACTAAGGCCAGCTGAGCTTGCCTTGTTCCTGCTGAGTGAGGACAATACTCCATTAACTAAGAGGCTAGGTCCAGCATGGAGCATGGGCCGGGGAAGGGTTGGGGCGGTAGAGAGAATCCAGGCAGATTGGGGAGGGGTGTCCTCGGATATTAATTGTCATAATTAGCAAAGCATGAACATCAGTATCTCCTTCTAGATACCCAGTACATTAGGACTCATGCTTACTCGCATCCCTAATGAGATGCATCCTCGTGCCTTACGGGTATCATTGGTTGGTCCCATGTAATAGATGGGGAAATGATAGAAAATCAGGAGGCTTACCCAAAGCCATCCAACTGATAGATGAAGTAGAGGCAAAACTCAGATTGTCTGAATTATGGATCTTATTAAGCACCCATTCTGCACAGTGAAAGTACCAAATGGGGAATTTATGACTCAGGGGGTCCCAGAACCCTCATGAAATGTCCCACACACAACCCCGCTCTGAGCATGGGCCCCTGAGGGTAGGACTGCTTACCTGCTGCCAGGCTCCGCCCCCAGCCACCACTGAGTGGTCCGTACAGAAGGGCGGGGTCGCCTGAGCCAAGAGGAGCCAATCAGAACCTCTCTCCAAGGGCAATCAGGGCAGTGGGCCAATCAGACAATGGCTGCAGGGGAGACTGGGGAAGCAGCGTCTTGTCAGGTGGTGCTCAAAGCCCCGGCAGTCGCAGGTGAGGGAAGTCACCCCGCAAACTTGGCAGAAGCACTCCGTCCACCGAGAAAGCAGGACGTTTCCTGCGGGCACCAGCTTGTTCCCCCTGGGCACTTCGGAAGACAGAATGACTCACACATCTCAGACTTGAGGAGTTAGGGAGGGGTCCCGTCCATCGGCACTGCGCAGAGCTACAGGACTTAGTAATAAGCATCCGTCAATCTAGAGGTGGGTGCCCAGGGGAAAGGGCCAGGGTTCCAATGGGGTCTGCTACACCAGAGTTTTGGCCATATAATTGGGAAAGTGGTGGTGTCATCTGAGACGCAAAATCCCGCCCAAACCCTCCTAGGGCTTCCCAACACACTTAAAATAAACCACAGGGCCGTTTCCACTTCCGGGAACAGATGGTTCCAAAAACTCTCTGAAATATAACACTTTTTCACGGCCTTCTCTTAAACTGCACCCCACTCCCCTAAGTAGAGCTCTTATATTCCCCTAAAAAAGAAAAAGAAAAGAATAAAACCCCAAGACATTGCCATGGACTGCTGGCCTTACAGGGTCTGGCTCTGACCACTACTTTCATTTTTTCTTCTATGTTCTGCCCTAGCTCACCCTGCCCCATCTTTCTGGTCTCTTTTCTTTGAACATCCTGTGCATGCTCCTGCCTCAAGGGCTTTGCACTAGCATTGGTACTTGCTTAGACCACTGTACCCTGAAATATCAACATGGCTTCGCCTCTCACTACACTCAAATAATGCTGATTAGTGAGGTATCACTAATATACTGCCTATCTGTAATTCACTGCCTAGCCTCCTTAAAATTAAAATAGAGTCTTCCTCTTACCCCTCTTCCTGTCCATCTCCTCATCCTGCTATCCTGCTATAAATCCTACTATTGATGATATTATATACATATATATAAAATATGATATACCATATATGGGGTACTATATATCATATATAATACATCATATGTATCATATATTAGCTATAAATGTAATGTGCCATATTAGATGTAAATGATATATTATATATAATATATAATATGATATATATTTTCATATAATGAGATAATTATATGATAATTATGGAAAAGGGCTCGGCCCATAGTGAGCCCTCTATAAATGCTAGTGGTTATTTCTAATTAATATATGCATTTGCTTATTTGTTTGGTTTGACTCCTCCAACTAGAATGTAATCTGCTTCAGCCTGTGCCTGGCATATGCTAGTTAATAAGTATTGGTTAGAAAGGAAGGGAGATGCTGACCATCTGGATTCTAATCTTGGGTCTTCAGCGTCTCAGCTGTATGGCTGTCATGATTTGGATTTAGATTGTCCCCCTAGCCCTCAGAGAAACAAGGTAGCAATGTTGGAAGCAGGGTTTGGTTGCTAAGGAGGGATTTCTTGGGGTGTGACCTTGGGGATTATATATGGTTCTCTCCTCCCCTTGCTGGCTCTCTGCTTTTGGCCCCCACGATGTGAGAGCAGATCCTTGTGCTCTCCCTTTCTCTACTTCCTGCCGCCATGCCCTGAGCTCTGCAGGCCCGGCCTAACCTGGACTGAACCTCTAAATCTCCAAAAACTGTGAGCCAATAAATCTTCCTTCCTCTAAGTTGCGTGTGGTCAGGCTTATTGGGTCCAGCAGTGACCATGTGGATCGAGGCACAAATTAGTACCAGAGGAGTGGGGTCACTACTATTTCTAAGTCTAACCATGTGAATTGTGAGTCTTTGGAACTGGTTTGTGAGAGGCAGTTGGAAGGGCCAGAATACTGATAGAAAGGCAGATAGTAGAGACTGTGCTCAGATTTCAGAAGGCAAAGAGGACTCCATAGGAAAATGGAGTAGAGCCCCATGTGTTGCATTCTGGCAAAGAACTTGCTGGAATTCTGCCCATGTCCTGAAACTGTGTAAAGTTGAATTTAAAGATGATGGACTGATTATGCTAGTGAATGAAATCTCAAAACAGCAAAGTATCCAAACTGACTTATGGATATTAACGTCCACATTCAGTGAATTGTACACTGAATTTCAGGAGCAGAAAGTAAAGAAGAGAGACTTTATAGATTTGCAGTTTGGCCAGAAAGGCTTGTGTAAAACTAGGGCCCAAAGAGATGGTATTGTGAAAGAAAGTAAGATGGATGAAAGGAAGGAGAAAGTGGAAGTAGGACCGATGGCAGACCAGATGGAGGTGGGGCCACCAGCTGCCTGGTTAGAGGCAGGCTCAGTGGCTGTGAGTGAAAAGAGCCCAGCAGCAATGATTAAAGAGGGCATACTTAGCTTTCCTGTTGGTGGTCTATCTCTAGCGCTCAGCTATTGCTGGCTTTGCTAGAAAAAAGGGGCCGTGGAGTCTTCCTCCAGATTTCAAAGGAAGGTCTAGGAAGTCAGACAACATGTGGCAGGGTCGGAATCCCTGCAAGCAGGTCCAAATGGGGCAATTTGTGAAGCTGTGAGGGTGAATCCATGGTTGAAAGAAAACCCCCCTGAGATTTAGAAGTGCTAGAAATGTGGAACAACCAGGAGAAAAATCTGCAAGCTTCGAGCCATGGAGACAGGCTTGAATGCCACCCATTGCAATCAACCAGGCTTTAGGGGTGGGGCTGCCAAGGCCCCTTAGAGATCACATTTCACCACCATGTGCCCCAGATGCTGGAAGTAAAGCTGCAGGATCAAATGCTTGCCCTGCTGGATTTCAACACTGTTTTGGTACCATTCCTTCTTTCTATGGCCCCATTTCTCCCATTTCTAATGCAAATATTTACTCTGCACTACTGTACATTAGATGCATTTAACTTGCTTTTTGTTTTTACAGGGGCTCACAGCCAAGAGTTCACCTTGAGTCTCAGGGGAGACTTTGGCTTTTGGACTTTTGAGTGATGCTAGAACTGTTAAGACTATGATGCTAGAACTAAGACTGAGCGAACTCTTGGAGATGGACTAAATGCATTTTGCATTGTGAGGTGGTCATGAGGTCTAGGGGGTCAGTGGTAGAGCATAATTGTTTGGATTTAGAATGTCCCCCTAACCCTGACAGGAACAAAGTAGCAATGTTGGAAGCAAGGATTGGTTGCTAAAGAGGGGTCCCTGCGGGTATGACCTTGGAGATCATATATGGTTCTCTCCTCCCTTTGCTCTGTTCTCTGCTTCCGGCCTCCATGATGTGAGAGTGGATCCTTGCACTCTCCCTTCCTCTGCTTCCTGCTGCCATGCCTTGAGCTCTGTAGACCCAGCCTAACCTGGACTGAACCTCTAAATCTCCAAAAACTGAGCAAATAGATCATCCTTCCTCTAAGTTGTATTACAACATTTTGTATTACAACAGTGAAAATGTTGGCCAAGACAATGACCTTGGACAAATCACTGCCCCTCTCCACGCACGTCTCAGCTTCCTCATCATGTATTCACTCCATCAGGACAGGAGTGATTACGAAAGCAGTAATAATAATAATATCTACCTGGTAGGTTTGTTATAGGGCTCTGGTATGCTAATTTATGCATAGTATCTGTCAGGTATTAAAGTGCTTAATAAATGCCAGCTATGTTTTTCATTGGGACGACTCATGGGCCTCAATTTCCCCGCCTGAAAAATGGATTTGGTGTGAGAATTAAACAAGATAACGAATATAAAGTGTGTGGCACAAAGTGGTTATTTTTAATTGTATCTACATGCACAAGTACATACCCACTCCCAGGCCTAAACATACTACCCATGTCAGCCTTTCCTGAGCAGAGTCCCACAGGGCCTAGAATTAGCATGGACCTAAGACCTTGAAGTCAATGGCTAAAGAAGGCTCCAATTTAACTCCTTTCACTCATTGCTTCTGAGCTGATACCACATATTCTCTTTAGGAGCTGTCTTGTGCTGCACCCTCTGTAGCCCCTGTTTCCAGCAGACAGGCAGCCTGCATTCCTGTGGAAAGCCCTGTGCAGGCCTAGTAACCCACCACTCCCCCTGCAGAGCCCAGACCGCCAGGCTGAGCAGCACCATGCCTCTGTGATGCTGCTCCTTATTAGGCTCATTAGGTACACAGTAATTATAATAATTATGTGCACTGCTTAGGCGACCATCCTCAGTAACAACCACTGCTATTCAAAAGTCATAATTGCTGCATCAAGATTAAAATGAAGGCTAATTAGATGTCAGTTGCCCCCACACACACACACTCACAGGCCCTACACAATCTCTATATCCAAATGCCCCATGACCACGGGCCAACCTTGATTAATCTGCAGAACCCAAAACAAACAACTGGGTCCACAGGAGAGTGTGGCTGTGCCTGCGGGTAGCATGTGTAGCCCTGCTGGGAGATTTACGGGTGTTGAATGGTTCAAAAAGAAGAGAATTCGGGGGCAGGGCAGGGCTGGAGAACTAGGCTGGGAGCGAGAAGGGATCTGAGTCCTGGTTCTGTCGGGTTTGCTGTGATCAGGAGCAGGGCACCTCCTTCCCCACCTGTGAGGTTGGAGGGATTCCCCGGGGGAGCGCTGCGGGGGGCTTTAGAAGACATCAACTTGTGCTCATAAGGGAGCATGTGAGTCAGCTCTCCACTGCCGGGGCAAAATACCTAAGAAAAGCAAGTTAAAAGGAAGAAAGGTTTGTCTGAGCTCATGGTTGGAGAGGTTTCAGTCCACGGTCGCTTGGCCCTGTTGCTTGAGCCTGTGGAGAGGCAGGACGTGGTGGGAAGCCCCCACAGAGCAAAACTGCTCGTGTCATGGCAGCCAGGAAGCAAAGAGAGAGGAGGGCCCAGGGTCCCAATACCCCCTTCAAGGACATGATCTTAGGGACCCAACTTCCCTCCACCAGACCCCGCTTTCTAACGCTTCCACTAGTGCCCAACAGTACCATCAGCTGGGGACCAGGCCTTCAACACATGAGCCACAGAGGCTTGTAAGATACAAGCCATAACAGGGAGCAAGAAACAAGACAGACGCAAGCAAGCTGCTTTGATAAAGCGAAGCTGCTTCACCCTGCAGACCCCTGCCCATATCCCACCCCCTTTGCCCCCTCTGAAATGCCCCTGCCCATATCCC
>PVJS01048501.1:0-15035 GCA_004027185.1 Glis glis
TAAGAAAGAAGTGAATCTATGGAATTACTGTCATAAACAATGTGTATATATGAGATTATACCAACATCATTCTCAGTGCTACAGGTGGGGGGGAGGTGGAGGGGAGGGGGGGAGGGACACCAAGAGCTGTGTGCATGTATGTTAACACCAAACTGATACTCATTGTGATGTGAGACTACAATGCACCAATAAAAACATAAAAAAAAAGAATTGGCCATTAAGTATTTCAACGAAGAGTGGAGGCCACATCAAGTAGGAATGAGAAAGCAATGATCAGCAACCTCAACAGCCTCTCCCTATATCCATTTCCCAAGGTAGATGTGTGACCCTCTGTGAGAAAATGGTACATGATTAATTTCATTCATTTATGTCATCAAGTATATTAATCACTATCTAAGCCTGCTCCTGAGGGCCAGTCTGAAGCATGTGGGCATTCTCAGCTTGCTAAGAATGTGTCATCTCTTCAAGATAGTATTCTTTACTTACTAAAATCAGGAAGAAATTGTTTTTGTTTGTTTATTTGCAGTGCTGGGCATGGAACCAGGGCCTCATGCATGTGAGGAAAACCCCCAGCCCAAGAAACCAGTTTTTAAGTAATAAAAATTGTATAAATTTTTATGTTAAAACTATGGAATCTATCATATGAATATGAATTTATGAAAGAGCATTTGAGAACTAGATGATAGATATTTTAGGAGACACAGCAAACTGGTCACATAAATCACTTGGTAAACAACGCTATGCCAAGCATTGGTAGGTTTTCAGAATGTCAATTGATGGCAACTGCTGATTTTAGATGATACTCAGTTTGCTGGTGGAGGGATTCATGGTGCAGATTATAAAATGTAATATGCAGCCTGCATTAGCCTGTCCCAAATGTACTCAGAGAGATAGATCAATGGAGAGTAAAAGAGATTTAATTAAGTTGTTAGGTGTGTGTGCATGCATGTAGGTGTGTGGTGCACATGTGTGCATTTGTCTACTTCTACTTGAGGTAACTAGATAGGAATAGGATCCCTTTTTATTTCTGTGGACTGATTCTCTGAGCAGTTGCCTAGATATGCCAACACCCATAATTGGACTTTTTTAAAATATAATTTTATTGGTGCATTGTAGTTTCATATCATATCATAGTTCAGGGTGATAGGGACATGCATGCACACAGCACTTGGTGAGCTTCCTCTTGCTCCCTCCGTACTCTCTGCCCTTCTCCATACATGATATTGAGACTGGCATTGATAACTTCACATATATACATAACGTCAGTTGAAGTGTTGCCTTCATTTATTCTCCCTCCCCCACCACTCTTCCCTAGACCCCCTCCCTCGCTCCACTGGGGTTTCTCCTCCATTCTCTGAAGTTCCCCTTGTATCCTGGTTATTCCCTAGCTTCTGTATATGAGAGAACACATGACCCTTCACCTTCTGTGATGGGCTAATCTCACTTAACATACATAATTTTCTCTATAATTTGGGTTTTGAAGATAATTTAAGTCTTTATTATCATCAAGCAAATCTATCCCCACATATTTTTTAGGTTAATAAACTTCATTAAACCATTGGCTGCTGAATAACAATTGGAAGAAATAAAATTGAAAGAAGCCGGCATACCTCTGGATATCAGACTCTTGATATCTCATTTTAGTTTAGATGTTTAAAAGGCTAACCTACAAGGCAAATTCTATGACTAAGTAGGAAAAATTAATTTTCAACTTTATTATTAAAAATGCTTTTTAAAATTTTTTTTCATTCTGTTTTAAGTTAACTGGAAATATAGAACAGGAGTGAAAACTTCTCCCCGAGTAATTTTATGAAAGAAAAAGTTTCTCAGTGTATTTTCCATACATAAAACATGCAGCACACTAAAAGTTGCAGATTGCAAGTAATGACTTAGAGAAAAGGGCAGGAAGAAAAATGAATGGTGATGAGCTATGGCATGTGCCTACTGTTTAATTTCTTTAGAGAGGCAGGACTTGAACAACAGAGGAATGATGGATGAATTCTGTAGACTGCACCACTCCGTAAATATATGAAGGCCACCTTGAGCTGTAAAATCTACTCTCTCTACGAAGTGAAATTATTTTTGAGCTGACCCGTGCTTGTCACCCTGAGTGTGAAACTTGCTATGGTTTATAGCTACATATTCTTTTTCAGGGATTGACTGGCTATGTGGCAAGCATTCAGAAAGGACTGAACAGGAAGTCATATTCACAAGTTCGAACATACCAAAAATGGGGGTAGACAGGAAATGATACTTAGTAACTTGTTTTTACCTTTCCATCCTAATTTCTCCTGTCCCATGCTCAGCTTGAAAAACTTTCCTATTTCTTAGAGAAGTTTTGTCTCCTAGGCCTAGTCCTTAATTTATTTCTTTTCTCTGTTTTTTTTTTTTTTTTTTTTTTTTTTTTTTTTTTTTTTTTTTTTTTTTTTTTTTTTTTTTTTTTTTTTTTTTTTTTTTTTTTTTTTTTTTTTTTTTTTGTGTGTGTGTGTGTGTGGTACTAGGGGTTGAACCTAGGGACATTCTACCTCTGAGCTGTACATCCAGCCCTATTTTATTTTATTTTATTTTTATTTTGTGTTACTGGAGACTGAGCCAAGGAGTGTTCTATCTCTGAACGACACCCCAGTCTGATTTTATTTTTTATTTTGAAACAGAGTCTCACTAAGTTGCGGAGGCTTGCTGTAAACCTACAATCCTCTTGTCTCAGCCTCCAAGTGCTGGGTGTTTCTAATTTTTAAGCCTTTGAAAGCTTTCGCTTTCCTTTCACTTTTCTAGTTTTGCCTCTTCCTCCCATTTCTTGATTGGTCATCACACAACCACACTGAATCATTTGAAATCTTACAAATACTTCCAGCAAGGAAACCAAAATGAGGGACAAAAGAAACACCTAAAGCAAGGGAGAAAGTGAAGACGAGGACACTCGTTATCAATTGATATTTTACTATCACACAGGAGCTGGATACACATGCCTGCTGCATTTTGTATTGCTCTTTGCTAAGTACTCAGGGTGTGCACAAGTGTTTCTCAGGCTGAAGGTCAAGACCTTTGGGTAGGTTATGAAATCAATTTATTAGAGTTTGACAAACACAGGATTTTTAATGAATTATGGTAGTATGGAATAGAATAAACAGAAAAGAACAAAGGGCATCTTGAAAAGAAAGGGAAATTAAGCATGAACTGAGTTGAGAGGCATCACATATTTCTTTCTCTCTCTCTCTGTCTCTCTCTTTCACTTGCTAGAGATCAAGTTCAGGGTCTTACAAATGCTAGGCAAGTGCTTCACCACTGAGTTTCATCCCTAGCCCCTAAAACATATTTTTTAATGTACCCTCAGTAAAAAAGTTTGAAAATTGATAATGATATCAGATAGTTTTAATTTCTACACCAAGACAAAAACTTAAGCTGGATGAATGTTTATTTTAACTCTTGGAACTATTGACTGATATCTGATCACTGATCACACTTTGGCATGAATAATTGGGGGAAAGGAAAATAACAAACTCCAATGATATTTACCCCACAGAGTAAACTGATCAGTTCAAACCAAAGTTTGCATGAGAGCAATGCTATCATTGTTTTTTTAGAAATAAACTCAGGGGCCGGGCGTGGTGGCGGACGCTTGTAATCCCAGTACTTTGGGAGGTGGAGACGGTAGGATCCGGGTTTGCGGCCAGCCTCAGCTCTCTCTCTCTCTCTCTCCCTATCTCTCTCTCTCTTCTTAGTGAGGCCCTCAGCAACTTTGTAAGACCCGGTTTCAAAATAAAGTATAAAAAATAGGGCCGGGGGTGTAGTGCGGAGGTAGAACGCCCCTGGGTTCAATCCCCAGTAACGCAAAAAAAAAAAAAAGGAAATAAACTCAGGGAATAAGCTCAAATCCCAAGAAGACAAAATAACTCAGCATTGTAGACAGCTACTTCCCAAGGGCAGACATGATCTACAGCAGGGAAGAAATAAAGAATGTTCCTTTTATGTATTTTACCAGCTGTGTGGAGTAGAATATATGTTCTTGTGGACAGAGTCATCTAGGGATATATTTATGTCTGTCACTTTTAAAAAACCTACCTGAATAATAATCACACATTTTTGCTTTACAAAGGACTGCAGAAGACTTTCAAATCAAGGTAGTAATTGTTAACTTTTGGATTTAGTGAGGTTACAAGGAGAGAGCAAACTAATCTCGTGGTGATTTGTATTTGTTAGCATCAATTATTTCTTTCATTTATTGTAAATCTATACCTGTTATTGTAGTGGACTTACTTGCAGAATTCTGTTAGTGTGATTAAATGGATTAAGATCTTTTTCGTTTCTTCAGTGGGGTATACTGGATAAAGTTGTCAGGGAATTGAAAAGGTTTTCAAATATACTAACTCCAGTCTACTTCCATTTGCTGCTAGAATAAATTTAGAGGTCTTCACCTGTGCCCAAGCATTCTTGCGAAGTTGTTCAAGGCAGTGTGAAGTAGTACTTAGGAGTAAAGTATGATAGATTTGAGTTGCAAACCCAACACGAAGACTCATTAACCAAAGAACTTTAAACAAGTTAATGAAATAGGCCTACCTCATTCCACTGGCATAAAGATTAAATAAGGCATTAATAAAAGCTCCCGGCATTATGCCTGGTGTATGATCATGATTGCATTTATTTTTATGAAATTTATGTGGCAGAGTTCAGACTTAATGCCAGGTTGGTTGTTTGATTTATAAATGCAACTTTCAGTCCACTGTGCTAATTTATGATGATTATGATGGACCATTTTTAACCATCCTCCTTTTATTCTCCAATTGGCTGCCAGCATTCTTCTTTCTTTCTTTATGAACTCTTTAATATTTACATCTATATCACATAGCACTGTCTAAAATGCAGTATCATTAACACTGCTATGTGAACTTGGCATATCCCCCCCAAATTAGATTGTAAACTTTGTAGGAGAGAGAAAAAATGGTTTAATAAGTCCTGAGAGAAGAAAGTTTACTGTGAAGAAAAAGAAGCTCCTCCCTTGCACAGGCTCCTTGCAAAACCCTGGAAGTGAACCACCCATGTGCTTACAAGAATATATGGTTTTATAAAATTTGCAAAAGTAACATTTTTTATGTTCTTTTTCATAAAGAAGCCTGCCCCAAATAATAAGTTTTTAAGCCACACAAAACCTGTATCCATTCCCACCTGGGGGCATGAACTCAATGAGAGAGCTCATCTATTTGTAAAGTCTCCAGCTTAAACTATGTTTTGACGCGCTAATTTTTTAAAAACAAATTTAATGATTAGTTCGCCACAGTAGGTCTTCAGTTCATGGTATAGCTTGCCTGTATGCTTTCAGCAAACAGAGAAAATATATATTGTCTTTACTGTTCTTAAGAATGCAGAATTTGCCATCAAAACAGCACTTTGAAGTGAAACCATAGTCATTGGATACTGTCAACTTTGGGAGAATGCTTTTAAATTAAGCATAGATTTAATTCAGGGAAATTAATGTATGGAATGGTATTGAAAAAGTAGTTACTTTTCATTAAAAAGTAGTTACTTTTATTAAAATATATATTGTGATACTGGGGATTGAACCCAGAGGTATTCTACTTCTGAGCTACACCCCTAACCCCTATTTTTTGTTTTGAAACAGGGTCTTGTTAGGTTACTGAGAGTCTCATTACATTGCCAAGGCTCTTCTTGAACCTGCTATTGTTCTTTCTTAACCTCCCAAGTACTGGGATTACAGCTGTGAGCCACTTCTTTCAGTTAAGGATATTTTTTTTTTTTTGAGGGGAAGATAATACTGACTCCACAGACATTCCAACAACAACAATAATAACAGTAATAATCAAAACAATAATATAAATAACAGGAACAGTGTTAACTTCCTTATAAATATTACATCTAAAGGACTTTGTGAGGCAGATGTTAATATTTGTATTTCAAGTATGAAGTAACTGACGCTTAGAATTAAGTAATTTGTACATGATTATACAACTTGTAACAGATGAGCCATTGTACCATACTGTGGGCAATGCATGCTGAAACTGAACATGTTGGCTTTTAAAAGTAGGAAAGTAGTTGGGAAACCTGTAGCTCATTTATAAGGTCAGATTTCTCAGGTGCATTTCATCGAAGTCAGACCCAGCCTCTGGAAATTAATAAACCTTGGCTATATGATGCAACAACTTGAATATTTTTTGTTAAGTAATCATTTTTCACAGAAGTCACTAGATTGCTTACTAAGACAAAACCATAGATGAGGCACATTTTTTAACTTGGATACCTTCAAAATAGCTTAAAAATGATTTATGACTTGTATTTCAAAATTGTGCCTGATACACTATGCACAGAAAACAATGTGCATTTTTCCTCTCTTTTTTCCATTGTGTTGTCACTGTTAATTGGTGTATACACTGTTTCGACCCTCTTTCAAACACCCTGCAAGGATTTTTGGGGTTTTTTTTGGTGTTTATGACAGAATGCCTTTGCTATAAACTTGAGAAAACCATTTTAATCCAATTGAATTTAAATTTGTGGCATTGCCCTGATACAGGGGATAAAGATAAATAAGACAGCATCTATAACCTCAAGTGATTTCCAGTCTAGTGCAATGGTTATCAAATACAGAGCACGTAAGAATCATTTTGAATGCATTTGAAAATTATGGGGGGAGCTGCTTCCAGAGGATCTTAGTTATAGAGTAGAAATAGAGCCTCAGCAATCTAGATTTTTTAAAGACATACTCTGCTGATTATTAAGTGACTGATTCTCATCTTGAGAAACTGATCCAATGAAATTTCAAACACGTAAACAACTAATTGTAACATAAATATGCACTAAAGCATGATAAAAATCATAAGAAAGAGAATAAAATTTTCAGTTTTTTGTAAAATTTAGAAAATAATGTATATTCATTTCTCATTTACAAAAAGAATTATTAGGACAAAGACATGAGTATGTCCATGACAGCATGGATAAAAGTCATTATTTAATTATAAAGTGTATAAGATAATGTACAGTTCTATATACTACTCGTGTGCTTCTGACTAGAATAAACTATTTCTGGATGTAGAAGTAGTTTTCTATAGAAGTAGGGACTTCTTCTGCTTTAAAAAAAATCTCTAAGGACAAGTTAGATTTGATTGCATATTTATAGGCACATTTCCCCCCTACCTGCATTTTGTATTCAGCAATAATTGTTTCTATCTGAATGGTTTATGTTAGCATAATAGGAGTCTACTGACACTCTGAAATTTTAAATATGTTATTGGAAATAAAATTAGTATATCAATAAAATGAAACATGTTGCAAATCCACACAATGCGGAGTCCTATGGCATTTGAATGAATGTCAATGTCACTGTAAGAAGTCAACAATGGGGACTCAGTGGGACCTCATGGTTTGATATCTAGACTTTATTGAATGTGGGCTTTACATTTGGCTGAATGACATCTCTTATTCAAACACAGCCAGACGCTGAATAAGTAACAGTAGTATTACACCCTAATGAAATTCATAGGATTTATAAGATTTAACACCGTAACCAAAAGGAATATGAAGAGTTTTATCAACATTAGAATATGGAAAGAAGTAGCTTCTGGAGTAAAAATCAACAGTTGGAAGCAGTTGAAGCATCAATAGATTTAATTATTTTCTAACATGTTTCACGTATTTCTGTCAATTTGTTATTTCAAACAGGCAAACACATTCTGCTATATTTCACTGATTTTAAATATCTCATAAAAAGTAAAACAGTAGTTTAGTGTATGCTTATTTACAGGAAGAGTTTATGAATTGAATATGCTCTTTCAGAAGAAAAGATAACAAACACCTTTGATTAGGAGTCATTTTTGCACACAGCCATTGGCATGATGAAAGGAGTGGGTAAATATCCACTAAACAGCTAAATAAAAGAATCCCTGGATTCAGAATTAATAATGTCAACAAAACATGGGCATTCCATAAGATCATAACTTATCTTTGGAACATGTTTTTTTTTTTTCGGTTACCTGCATATATACAGATATAAATGATGTGAACAGTATGATTTGCCTATGCAAAGCTATTCTCATATGACAGAACATACTCTTTTTTCCTTTTGCTAGATTTTAGTGTTAGCTTTTTAAAGTAATACTCCAATCAATGACTTTCCAACATTTTTATGCATTTTAATTCTTACAAACTTGTTAAATATAGTAACATCATTCAGAGCAAAAAAAAAAAAAAAGTGAATTTCCAAGCTTATAGAGCTACATAAAAACCTGAGAGGGTTTCACTATTTTCAGTTAGTCAGACTTCATTGAAGTCTCTTTCTTTTGCCTCCTACTTTATTGATGGTTCACTCAGCATTTGAGGATATATTTTCCATTAAAGTTTTCTGTTTGTCATGTCTCATTTACTCCTTTCTCCCCACATATGCTATTAATTTTCGAAGAGCAAAGACTTGGATTTTCCTCAAAACAACTCCCATACCCCCACCCCATACCTTTCCTATCATGCTCAAAAGGACCACCAGGTTCCGAGTAGCTATGTCTGATATGCTTCTTGTTTCTTTTCTTTTCATTCCATCCACACTAAAAATTGGCACAGCATTTACAGTGACCATAAAATAAAATAAAGTCAGCGAAAACTGACCCATTTGAATTTAAGAGCCTGAGACCAGCTATTGCCGTTTTAATAGGTGAATCGGTTGGTGAAAACAGCTGATCAGGCAGTAGAATTTCCTGGAGACGAGTTTTGACTTCTGAATACAAAAATCTAAAATGCTGGAGTCAACAAGTGCTATTTTGTTGTGTTCATTGTAAACTTCTCTATTTCAGTAACTACATTGGTATCATTGATGTTTCATAATGTCCTCAACTTTCAGAATTTTGTCACCAGTATTAATTTCAATACTTCCTTTAAAATGTTTTTTCCCTGTCTTTGGGTTTTCTATTTCAAATCAGAAGTAACTGAGTATAGCAGAGTAGTAGAGTACTTTTTTAATTTTTAAAAAAAGTAAAGCCGGGCGTGGTGGTGCACACTTGTAATCCCAGTACTTTGGAAGGCGGAGACCGGAGGATCCGGGTTCGCTGCCATCCTCAGCTCTCTCTCTCTCTCTCTCTCTCTCTCTCCCTGTCTCTCTCTCTCTCTCTCTCCTTAGTGAGGCCCTCCGCAACTTCGTGAGACCCGGTTTCAAAATAAAGCATAAAAAATAGGGCCAGGGGTGTAGCGCGGAGGTAGAACGCCCCAGCGTTCAATCCCCAGTACCGCAAAAAACAAAAAAAATAAGTTAAGAAGAATGAAAATTGAGTTGTAAAAAAATCTTTTATGAAAAATTTACCAAATAAATCAAAGGGAATCTCTGTTTTCTCTAGACAATGCTAAATTGTCCTATGGATTCATGGATCACATTTTATTCTACCTTCACATAGCTAGTGTCCAAAACATAGACTCATAAAAGGGCAGTCAAAATTTGTTGAGTGATTTTAAAAATAATTATTACCCAGTATAGAAACTTCTCAATTTCTAATGTAGGCATTATAGCCGTTTATATCACATTTTTAATGAGTTTGCTAGTAAATTTTCTACATATTTTCCAAAGTAGGCACTAAACTCTGTGAAAGAGGAATAAGAATAGATTTTAGTGCTGGTTATTAGTCTCTGTCTCATACTCTGGCTAAATTTACAAGTTATTGAACCTCCTTGCCTAAATTTCAAATATGTAAAATTGTAATGATCATAGTTTATCTGCATGCTTCACAGCATTTTATCTAAAATGCTTTACTTTATCACATTCTGACGATAAAAGGAGTTTCTTTATCTATAAGCACTTTGAAAAATGCAATGTAACATAAATATAAAATAATCCCACTTTGGAGAACTGGAATGATTATCTTGATAATCAGAGTACACAGGTACAACCTCTGTAAGGAATATTTTTAGATAAGTAATGTTTATTCATATATTTGAATATCATTTATGAAGGCATGAGATATAGTAGAAAAAGTACAGGGCTTGGGGACATAATCATCATCAATGTCAATGTTGTGATACTTGAATTTACACTCCTGCTCTGACATTTAGCAGCTGTAGGATCATAGGCAATGTTTTAACAACCTGACTTCATTTAAAATTTGCAAGATTTTCACAATGAATGTTGGGTGCATGTATGTTTCTATCATTCTGACCCTCACTATGATGTATAATTACAATGCATCAGTAAAAACATGCATGATTGTGAGGTCTGTGTTACAAAGATGTTTTTTCTTTCTTTTTTTTTTCACCTCTTTCCCCTTTTCTCTTGTAGCTGAAGCAACTAACTGTCCTCCCTGTTCCATATCCCATTTCATGATTTTGGTTTATAGTAGGGCAAAGGACCATCTAGCTGGTGAATCCATTCTCCAGACTCCCACAGTTTAATGTGTTTCTGTGACTCTGCTTTCACCAGCAGAATGACTTGCCTTCATTTCATGCATTTCACCCTTCCCACAACAGGAAAGAGGACACCAGGCAGATTCAACAATGCAGACAAAGCCAGCAGCTTGGTCTAAGGGATGTCAGAACAGAGTAACCCTGCAGCCCCTAGCACAGGACTGTTATACAAGAGAGAAATACACTTCCGTTTCGTTCAAACTACTGTATTTGAGGCTCTCTGTAGCATACAGTCTTAGTCTTTACCTTAATAATATAATCCCATTCCCTCTTTTTCTTTGACTATTACATCCTAATGTTATTCATCCTAATGTTATTATTACCTACCTGGTGTCAGGCACTCAGGCAGGGGCTTAGTTAGAAACTTATGGAAAGCTCAAAGCAGAGTGCTCAGGGCAGCATTGACATCACAGTGACACACAGAGACACAAAAATGAATAAAGGCCTGACACTCATTCATGACCCTTACAGATAGCAACTAGACACGCAGTAGCAAATGATTATTGTGAAATAACTTAGCTCATGATTTGGCCAAAGTCCAAATATAAAGAAAAGGATAAATCATATCATTAAAATCTGAGAAACATGAATTTTTTGTGGATAAAAGTTCACAGTTCAACAAAATTAAATGCCTAAAATATAATTGAGGAAAATTTATCTGTCAATGGTTTTGAAAATTTCCATGGGGAATAGTAAAATACTAAATTCTATGAGGAGTTTGTCTGTCTCTCTCTTATTTATTTATTTTTTAATTTTTGCAGTTCTGGGGATTGAACCCAGGGCCTCATGCATGCTAGGCAAGCATCTACCTCTGAGCTACATCCCCAGCCCTTCTTAAACATTTTAAAATTTTATTTTGAGACAGTCTTCTAAAGTTGCTAATACTGATCTCGTCCTTGCTATCCTTCTGCCTCAGCCTCCAGAGGAGCTGCATTTACAGGTGTGCACCAGGCTTACAGGGAGTCTCTTTTAATCTCTATAGCCTGCATAATTTGCTAGTCAAATATATTGAGTATAGTTATTTTTCTTTTTAGAATATTTTTTGTCTCATCTGTTTCTAGAAGAATGGAAAGAAAACTAAAATGAGTAGAGGAAATTCTCTAGTTACATTCACCTTTATATTAAAGTTAACTAAATTAATTCAATGAGAATAAGCTCCATACTAACAGATAACATCTGATTATTACCGTTATTATTCTTCTCGCAATGGATGACAAAATGCTTGGTCTTTGATAATAATAGTTATAATACCACTTATTAATATTATTATTATTTGGGGTTGAACCCAGGGGCATTCAACTTCTGAGCTACACTCCCAGCCCCATTTTATTTTATATTTTGAAAAAAGGTCTTGCCAAGTTGCTGAGGGCCTTGCTAAATTGCTGAGGCTGACCTCAAACCTCCTGAGATCCTCCTGTCTCAGCCTCCCAAGTACTGAGATTACAGGTGTACACCACCATGCCCAACCATTATCATTATTAATAAATTAATAGTACTAATGCTGCTTATTGAGTGCTATGTGCCAGGCTCTATCTCGAGCACTTTATATTGTTGACTCATTTAATCCCATAACAGCCCTATTAAATGGGTAGTATACTTATCACCATTTTGCAGAAAAATGATCAAGTAACTTTCTCCAAGTTATACTGTATTACAATGTAACACAGCTGAACAAATACTTCTGAATGCATAGTTCCACAGAGTTTGGGTGATTAATTGAATTTATTAATGTATGTAATTGAATTAGGAGAAAATGTTTTATGTGTGTATGTACATCCCTATCACTCTGAACTACATTATGATGTGAGACTACAATGCACCAATAAAAGTATATTTAGAAAAAGACAAATAAAATATTTTAAAATAAAGTGTACCCACATCAAAAAGAAAGATTGAAATTAAAAGGCCACAATATTAAGATATGGAACCAATCTAGCACTCATGTACTTGTTGATAAGTGTGTAAAATGGCAAATTATTTTGGAAAACGATTTGGCCAAGTTTATGATGTTTAACACTCACCTACTCTGAGACTCAGCAATTCTACTCATAGGTATTGACTCAAGATATGACAAGATAGGGCCACAAAAATTTTGAACAACAATGGTCATAATGACTTTATTCCTAATGAGTCAAAACTGAAAATAAGCCAAATGTTCATCATGAGGAGAAGGATACACGCTCTGTGGTTCATGCAGTGGAGTATTACCCACCACCATCAACAACAAAGACATTGAACGATGAATACACACAATAACATGAATGAATCTGAAAAACCTTATGTGGACAAAATAAGAAGTCTGACATAAAATAGTACAACAGTTATATTCATTTATTTATTCCTCAGGAAAAGATTAAAGTAATCTAGAACGAGAGCAGTCACATCAGTGGTTCCTGGGGAGGAAGAGGAGAGTTGGGTAATGATAGCAAGAGATCACAAGGGAAATTTCTTAGGTAATGGGAATGTTCTTTATATTGATCTGAGTGACAAAAGTCATGGTTGTCAAAAGTCATTGAACTACATAATTCAGATCAATGTATTTGTAACCTGTAAATTATACCTAATCATGTATGATTAAAATAAAAAGAAGCATAAAATATTAAAATAAGCTACAAAAAAGAAAACTGTTCAACACTGCACATTGCTAAGAAGGAAGGAAATAAAACATTCTTTCTGAAGGAATTATATGGTCGTTTTTCTCTGATTAGACATACATAGTATGGCCTAAAGGCTGCTGACCTTACCATGATACAACTTTTTATGAAATCATACTCCAAAGCAAAGTGTAAATTTCACAAGCTAGCACCAGTTATTTCAATTTGTTCTTTCATGTAATACAGACTACAAAACTCTACTTAAAGATCAAATAAGCCAGGAGTGGTGGCCCATGCCTGTAATCCCAGAACTTGCGAGGCTGAGACAGGAGGATCGCAGGTTTGAGGCCAGCCTCAGCAACTTAGGCCCTCGGCCACTTAGTGAGATCCTATTTCCAAATAAAAAATAAAATAGGCCTGGGGGTGTAACTCACAGGTAGAATGCCCCTGGGTTCAATCCCCAGTACCACTAAAAAAAAAAAAGAATCAAAGTTTTAGATCATAAAGAAGTAGCTAATTTCAACAATAGTTATATCCTTGGTACCAGAAGATGTATTAAAAGCTTTTCTTAAGTGCTTCAAGAAAGAAGTAAACCCATATCTTTTTCTCAAAGGAAATTTTATAAAACTTGGAATTTAATGTTTTATATTTTACTCTTGAGTCAACTGAAACTCAGAGTGATCAATTAACTTCTCCACAAAATAGATAACTAAGAAATGTTGGGATCTGAATTTCACACACTGCACTATAAAAATCACAACTTTTACTACTCTTAACTCATTAAGCTATCCTCTATTCCTTGACTGTACTGTTTGATACCTTGATCCATGCCTAGTAATGAACTGTCTCATTTAAACAAGTATAAAACTTCTCCAAAAACATAAAAAATATAACTAGATATGTTAAGAAATCTAGCTTGATGGCTACAGGTGTTACCAAGTTTTGAGGGTACCAATAATGGAGCACATGGTATAGCATTTATAAATCAGGGGACTCTCCAACTTAAATGTAAATAAGAATGTGCATGTAACTTAATTTAGTTTAATTTATTTATTGATTGTTTGATGCTGGGGTTGAACCCAGGGCTTCATGCATGCTAAGCACTCATTCTACCATTGAGCTACTCTCCAAGTCCCAGAAGGTTCATTGTAAATAAGGAACCCAAGTAATTCTTATGCAGGTTGTTCACACTTTGAGACATATTACTAAGGGAATTTTAAAAAGTATATGCATGGATTATGACAGTTGAGTCCTATTTATGACATAGAAAAGAGAGTTGCTTATTTGATGTGTACTTATGGCCTGAGTGCTTCAGAATGAAAAGCCTTTATAGATTTGTTGATTTTGTAGTTCTTAGATTTATAGATCCTGTTATTTTGGAAAATTTCTACAAATTAATTTCAAAAGATAAAGTTACTAATACCTTTATATGCAAAAATTCTCCACTTTACCTTTGTTGTTGTTGTTGCTGTTTTTATGTGTTTGTTTTTGTTTTGTACTGGGGATTGAACCCAGGGGCATTCTACCTCTGAACCACACCCCCAGACCTACTTTAATTTTTATTTTGAGACTGCTGAGGCTCTCCTTGAACCTACAATCCTCCTGTCTCAGCATCCTAAATACTGGGATTACAGGCATATGTCAGCCTGCCCAGCTTCTCTGCTTTACTTTTGTACCTACTTTACTTATTTACAGCATTTTTAACTTCCATAATAATATTTGAAAACTTACAAAAGATAGAAATTATTTATGTAATTTTAACAACCTGATTCCAAACTAAAGAGCAAATAATTACGAAAATTGAAATTATGAAGAATTTCAGTTGACTTCATAAGGAACTATTTTTTTTAAAGTGTTTGAAGTTGGCCGGGTGTGGTGGCGCACTCTTGTAATCCCAGTACTTGGGAGGCGGAGACTGGAGGATCCGGGTTCTAGGCCAGCCTCAGCTACTTAGTGAGGCCCTCCGCAACTTCGTGAGACCCGGTTTCAAAATAACGTATAAAAAATAGGGCCGGGGGTGTAGCTTGGAGGTAAAACGCCCCTGGGTTCAATCTCCGG
>PVJS01048502.1:0-15028 GCA_004027185.1 Glis glis
AGAGAGAAGAAAGAAGAAGAAGAAGAAGAAGAAGAAGAAGAAGAAGAAGAGAGGAAGAGAGAGAATGAGAGAGGGAGAGAGAGAGAGAGAGAGAGACTGGATTGGGAAAGCTACCATCTACTAGACTCAGCCTACATAGTTGTCAGTTTTCTCTTTATGGTAAAGAAAATCTAGCCTCATTAAAAATTATGATATTATTGTCTCAACTTTTAGGAAATGAGCTTGGAGAAATTAAGCCACATCCCCAATATCTCACAACTAGTAGGGGGGTGCAACCGAGTTTGAAGCCACGTTGGCCTGCAGTGGGAGTCTACTACACTAAGCTGTTTCCTGAATCTTCAGGATCATTCCAGGCACCTAGTTCTTGGGTCTCTGGTTCTTTCCCCCATCCACAGATGTCTGGCAGGTCGCAAAGGGAGAAAGGCATTGAATGCCAATGCAATGCATGAGGTAGCATTTTTAAAGGTTTAGTCCTTATTGGGCCCCAACTCCCAATCACACCCCAGGCATCTGTCTTGTTTTTCAATGTGACTTAAGGAAGGTTAAGAATTAGAAGCCCTAGTGGTGATGTGAACCGTAGGAAGTGCTAAGCTAAACTAAACTCTGAATGAGTCATTCTTTCCAGAGACAATGTCCCTTATTTCTCCAAAACTCTTAATAGACTTTTACAAATAGGGGTAAAGGAAAAACTACTTACATTTAATATTACTGCTACTCCTAGTAATATGGACTGAAATAACTTTACTACTAATATTGTGACCAGTAATAAATAGCTTTCCATTTTTGATAAGTAGTTATCAACATGTTGAATTCAGATGTTATCAAAACATTAAATAACGTACCAGGGGCCTCCTGAGGGCCAAATAAATGCTAATTACATTAAGTGATAATAATCCACAATCGTTTTACTGTCTTTGCTCACTTACACAATGAATCTTATATCCTTGGCCTACAACGAATTTGGTTCTTAGAAAGCTAAGCTGAGAGCAGGGCGTGGTGGCGCACGCTTGTAATCCCAGTACTTTGGGAGGTGGAGACTGGAGGATCCGGGTTCGCGGCCAGCCTCAGCTCTCTCTCTCTCTCTCTCTCTCTCTCTCTCTACCTAGTGAGGCCCTCCGCAACTTCGTGAGACCCGTTTTCAAAATAAAGCATAAAAAAATAGGGCCGGGGGTGTAGCGTGGAGGTAGAACGCCCCTGGGTTCTATCCCTGGTACCGCAAAAAAAAAAAAAAAAAAAAAATTAGAAAGCTAAGCTGAGGTTTAGAAGCATTGTGGAGGTGGAGTAGATGGAACTTAGTGGTTGGGGTGAAAGGTGGGGGCACAAAAGTCAAATCTGGAGTTTTAGCTCCGCTGACCAAGGGCCAGTTACCATTGCCAGAAAGAGGGAAGTTAGAAAGTCTGAGAAGATGATGATGAATTTAACTTGGGATGTGTTTGCCTCAGAATTCCTTAGGCAGTGGGGGGGATCCCAATGGATGTGTTCAAAAGAAGATTGAACACAAGGCCAGAGCTCCAAGACATCCTGGCCCAGAGGGTCCCATTTGCCAGTGACATCAAGGTGAGGATGGGGGGCTTCCCCAAGGGGAGAAGGTGGACTGAGCAGGGAAGAGTCTAGAATGTATCTGAGGTACGAGAGAATGAAGAGAACATAGAAAAGAAACCGTGGATAGTATAGAAGTAACAAGACTCGCAAGAACTCACCAGTGTGCAATAGAAGGACCAAGGGATGAGAGACTTTTTTTTTTTTTATTCAATGATCTAGACTTTAGGCCCTGGAGTATCAAATCAGTTCACAAAGTGAGTCAACCTTAGTATGCCATTGTGTACCAGAGTGTGTCCTTGAAGGTTATTGTAAGTCAGGAAATTATGAGAAATCCTAGAATGACACACAGTCTGCTATATAACTTGTCTATGGAAGAAACCATTGCTATGGGTACAACTCTTTGGTGTATCTTGAGGAAAAAATGGTTTGAGGCTCATTATTTCAGAGGAACTGGTTGCAAAAGGAAGGGAATGAAGATGGTAGTTGGCAGGAAAATCAGAGCCCAAAAGAAGGTATTTTAGGACAAGAGAAATGCCAAGCTGGTGGAGAGACACCAAGAGAGGAGAGGAGAGGTGTACAGGGAAGGAAGAGAAGGGAATGAAGAGCCGGTGTAGCCACTATAGAGGAAGAGGGAGGGTTTGAGTGCAGGAGAACGATGTGGCTCGCCACGCCTCTGAAAAGTGGTGGCGCAAATACCAGATTCATGGGAAAGAGGAGACACGGTGCGCATAGCTCACATTCTGGATAGGAAGGAGGTTGACAGGTGTGTTCCTCAGTACCTGCTGCTCTTCGCAGGAGCACAGGGGTGAGAGAATCTTCCCAGAGGGTAGGCTGCCTGGGATGGGGGTCAGCCCAGGGCCAAGCGTGGAATTGCCCCTGAAAATAAAGCACGGGAGGGAGCTGTGCATGGACAAATTAGGTATTGAGTGCACAGGTTAAAATGCAAACATATTAATAAATAAATAAATAAATAAATAAATAAATAAATAAATTTTAAAAATGTGTCAAAGTTGGTTTTTTTTTTGTGGTTCTGGGGATTGAACCCAGGGGCGTTCTACCTCCACGCTACACCCCCGGCCCTATTTTTTTATGCTTTTTTATTTTGAAACCAGGTCTCACGAAGTTGCGGAAGGCCTCACTAGGTAAAGAGAGAGAGAGAGAGAGAGAGAGAGAGAGAAAGAGAGAGAGAGAGAGAGAGAGAGAGAGAGAGAGAGAGGAGAGAGAGAGAGAGATCGTGCGCGCTCGCGCCGCGCATGCGCGCTGAGGCTGGCCTCGAACCCGGATCCTCCGGTCTCCGCCTCCCAAAATACTGGGATTACAAGCATGCACACCACGCCCGGCCAAAGTTGGTTTTTATATTCCAATGATACTTGGAAAACTTCAAGTGAGAATGGAGAAAGGAAGCGGAGGGGTCTGTAGAAGGGAAGCACTCTGCTGAAAGATGGAAGAGATGTAACATGAATATTAAATAGAAAGGTCCTTCCTCCTGCTATAGTCCCACATCTGGCAATGGGGGCGGTGGGGTGGGAAGCTGCAGGCTGCTGATGGAGACTCCCAGGGGATGACCGGGCCCAGGAGGCAGCCCATCGTGGCAGATCCACAATTACCCAAGGGAGCTGACCAGCGTGGAGAGCAGAGGTGGCCAGAGGCATGGGGCGCCCATGAGGATGGAAAGTGCCCTCACTGGGAGTGAGGATGGTAGATGGGGAAGGAGGTAAAACCGTGCATGAAGGAAAGTTCCAGAATGTGAGATTGTAGAGATAATGCCATTTTTTGCTCTGAAAGCTCTTAGTCCATGGTGAGCATCCAAACACTCCAAGGCCAACTGCACCCCAAGCCCTATCCTGACCCTCCCCAAAGGTCAGGGCGGTGGCCGGGGGTACCTTACAGGGGCTCCCTGAATACTCGGTGGGCTTGGCTTCCGCTCCCGCCTGTGGGCAGGGCCTGGTGAAGGCGGGTGAGCACCTGCCTTAGTCATTCATAGCTACATTGTCACAGGGGTTTTACTACGCTCCATTTTCCTGCTACAATGTCGCAGCACCAGGTGCAACAAACAATATCAGATAAAAGGGTCCATCTGGGACAGAATTCTTTGACTGGACTGTTTCAACAAATCACTTAGGTCCCTCGATGCTGGTCCTCCCTTCCAGCCCACCTCCCTTGAACTACCAACACTCTGTCCATCAAACGACACTGGTCACATGTCACAGGCCGGCACTATTTGTTTTCTCAACAGGAAAGTCTTGAGAGGTCAAAATTTACCATTCCGTACCACGATTTTAGTCTGTAGCCGAGGTTCCAAAGTTGAGGACAGTAGTACCCTGTTGCTCACGGTGTGGGAGGGGACCACGTGTAGGATATGGCAAAGATGCTGTGGTCCCTATAGCGTCTCTCAACACTCCCATCTACCCAGAACTTCAGAATGTGATTTCTTTTGCAAATAAGGTCTTTACAGATTTGATTTGCTAAGACGAGGTCATGCTGAACTAGGGTGGGTGCTAAATTCGAAGACCAATGTGTATAAGAAGAGGAGACACCGGTGCCCAGGAAGACACTGCATAAAGACAGAGACAGAGACCCGAGTGACAGCTACGAGCCAGCCATGGTCGGGGACCGCCAACAGCTGGAATAAGCAAGGGAGGCATTTTCCCTGGAGCTTCAGAGGGAGCGGGGTCCTGCCAACACCTCCATTCTGGGCTTCTGGACTCTAGAACTGCAAGAGAATAAACTTCTGTTGTTTAAGCCGCCCGGTCTGTGGCAGTTTGCTGTGGCAGCCTGAGAGGCTAACATGGTGCCCCAACTCTGACCATTCAGCTTTGCGCTGCCCAGCTGGGAGCCCCTCTCCGCCGGGAGCCACATTGCCTGGAACCAGTCCCCTTGCAAATGACATGATTTACAGGCTCGGAAGCCTCGCCCGCAGGCTCCGCGCCCAGGTAAGTGTATTTCTCCGGACCGCCCCTGTCATGACAGCCTCTGACTTACATCTTCGTTCCTTTGAACTTCAATCCATGGCTGAAGCGGGCAGGTTGTTTTGACTACACTGCTGGTTTCAAAAACTCCCCACCGTGTGGTTTTTTCTTTCTTTTTTTTTTTTTCTGTGAGTCACTGCAGAAAGATTCAATTAAATCTTGCTCCGTCTTCCCGGTGGCCAAGGTTCCAGTGACTTAGCGAGAACAGGAGCTTTTAGCCGGTGACTGAGGAAAGCCAGACATGGGAAAGAACAGAGTGCTGACAGAGATTAGGGGGCTCGAGGGCGGTGACGGTTGGAGGCCCCGAGCTCGGCTTCTTGGCTCACGAGGCGGCTGCTGATTCCTGACATACTAATTTAAACCCCGAAAGAGAAAGTGAGGGGCCTTTGTGAAATCACTTAGAGGAGTCTCCGTGTCAAGGGGAGATGAGACATGTGTTAGCAGTGCTGTCCTTTCCACACAGGAATGAGAAAGAATCACAAACGGGAGTCTGGACGGGATCTTTATGGTTGGGAGGTTTCCTTTGAAGTCTGACATCACTGAGAAAATTCTCATAAAACCAAGTGGGGGGGGTGCGTTTTATCCCGGCAAAGAGAGAGAGCAACCGAAGAATATGGACACGAGACATGCCTACGGCTCTCTGCAGAAACAACAATTTGGCAAAATCCAAGTCACTCAGGAAGCAAGGAGAAAAAAGACAACATTTGCTGAAGGGCCGGGCAAGTGCTGCCCTTGCAGGTTAGAAAAATCCCACGTGAGGGCCGAAAATGCAGGCTGAGGGATGGCTGCCATCCTGAGTGACAGGTGGCCCTGAAGTCTCGGGCGCTCAGACCTGGGTTTGGTTTCTATAGAATGGGGCGATTTCCACAGGCCTTCTCTTCTCTTGCAGTGTTTTGTGAGGTTCAGAGGAGCTGTGGTTTGTGAATTCACTCTGCAATGCTCTAAGCACAAGCCTATAAATACAGACAAATGCGGACAGGCCCCAGTGGAGGTGGGAGGCGCTGACTTCCCCGTTGATCTGCACCACCCCAGCTGCTGGCCACAGCTGCCCACTTGCAAAGCAGGTTTGTGTTTTTTTCTGTGCAGTGGCTGCATCCTCTAATACCTTCCAAAAATGTACCTGGTACTCACTGTGCCTCCTCCCCTTATTTCTTTTTTTTTTGTGTGTGTGGTACTGGGGATTGAACCCAGGGGCATTCTACCTCCAAGCTACATCCCTAGCCCTATTTTTATTTATTTTTTTTGAAACAGGGTCTCACTAGGTTGATGAGAGTCTCACTACTTCCTGAGACTGTCCTCAAACCTGTGATCCTCCTGTCTCAGCCTCCTAAGTACTGGGATTATAAGTGTGCACCACCATGCCTGGTTTCTTTCCCTTATTTTAGTTGTGAGGGCCAGTCCTTCCTGTTTCTGTCTATGGAACTCTACCTTAGCCCTCCAGTCCTGCGGAGAGGCTGCTTCTAGTGAGAACTGTGGTTTGTTATTCCCACTGCTGTTTCCTGCTTTCATGGGTCCTTCCTTACTCATCCCCCAATCTTAGAGTGGGGCATAATGAGCAGATGTGATAGGCCCCATCATAAAAGGTAGATCAGAGTGAGGGGTTTAGTTGAAAGTGTTCATTTTCCTGCTGCTGGTTTGTCATGAACCACAGAGATGCACATGCATTTCTAGGACTCTTCCATTAATAGACAGGATGACACCAGGGCACAGAATGGACTATTTTGCTACACATTTTCCATAAAAATAGACAAATGCCCAGCAACTTCTTCATAGGAAACAGCAGTGCTGTAGTTTGTTTGTAAGAGAATGCCATGAGCCATTTATGGATTTGCTGAGGGCCGGGCAGCTCAGTTCGAGGGAATGTGGGGTCACTTCGTCCAGCCAAGAGCTTAGAGAACTGCTGATCACGAAAACCAGAAGTGACCCAGGAGGCCTCCGTCTACTGCCAGGGCTGGCCTGTGATTCCACCTCGCCTGCCTTTCCTGCACTCTTCCAGCTTCTCCCTCATCTTCGTTCATCCTCGCCCACCAGGAGTTTTCTGAATATGCCAGGCTCCCTCCTGCCTGGGTCCTTGAGCATGCCCTCACCTCCACCTGAAGTCCCCTTTCCTTTTTCTTCCCTTGGCTCCATTCTCTGCACTTCCTGGCTGTTCCAAGTCTGCTCTCTCCTCTGTGCCCGCAGTGCGTCCTTGATGACCTGGTCACCCCGCTCCCTTCTGGGAAGCATCTCCGGGCACATGGTTGACTAATCTTACCAAACTCTCTATATAGCTCTCGTTATGGGACAGGCACCATTTTAAGCAGGGATAACGACTATTTATTATTATTATTATTATTATTATTATTATTTTTCTGGGGATTGAACCCAGGGGCATTCTACCTCTGAGCAACATCCCCAGCCATTTTTATTTTGAAACAAGGTCTTGCTAAATTGCTGAGGGTCTCACTAAGTTGCTGAGGCTGGCCTTGAACCTGTGACCTTCCTGTCTCAGCCTCCCATGTACAGGGATTTATAGGCATGCACCACCATGCCTAGCAACTATTATTATTATTTTGCTATTATTCCTATTTTACAGGTGAGGAAGTAGAGGCACAAGGAGATTGCATGACTGGCCCGAAGCTTCAGGACTCAGGAGTGGTGGGAAGGCAATGATTCCGGTGCGTGTGTGCTCAGAACTGGGTTGAGCACTACTCCCTCAAGTTCACGTCCACCAAGAACCTCAGAACGGGACCTTGTTTGGATATGGGGTCTTTGCCAAAGTAATTAGTAAAGTGGAGGTCATACTGGATCGGAGCGGGCTTGACATCTGTGATTGATGTCCTTACAAGAAGAGAAAAACAGACACACAGAGGAGAGACAGCTATGTGATGTTGGGATAGAGACTAGGGTGACACAGTCACAAGCCAGTGCCACCAACCGGCAGGAAGACATTGCAAGGAAGGCCCCTGCCCCAGGACCTGCAGAGGTGTGTGCCCACCCACACACTGACCACTCCAGAACCCTCAGAATCCATTTCCGCCCAGCCACCTAGCTGGCAGTGATTTGTCGTGGCCGTTGCAGGAAGGAAACACTCTCTACCCTCCTCTCTGCAGGACCAGGGGCTGCCTCTCCAAGGGCCTGTGGCACCCCTGCTCCTTCCAGGACCGGGGAGAGGCCAGGCCTGCTCCCTGCAGGTGCCCCACTGACAGGATGGGTTCCCACTGCCCACACACTGTGCACAGGAGGCAGGCGTTCCTCTCACGAGATGGCATTTGGAGAGGGACACAGTACTGGAGCACAAGCTAAGAGCTGGGCACATTCCCCACAGCTGGAGACTGCAGGGAGGCTGGCGGCAGCCACCTGGTGCCTTGATTTCCCTTTTCACAAAGTTGGGTCCGTAAGTGAACAGGAGTCAGGAGAGCGTCAGGCACTGGGGACGGCTTAGGCAGTGAAATGGATCACTCTGTCCCCATGTGAGTAATTCTAGAGGGCCAATGGTCAGCCCATCAACAAACTTGATGATGTTAGAGAGTGAAAAGGGATGGGAAAAAATGCCCTTTTTAAACGATGATAAAATTAAATCTGAAAACATTAAAAACTTGACACTGAGCGCTCGTGTCCTCTGGCCAGGTAATGACCACATATTCACACAGACATCCTCAAGGTCCTGCAGGCAGAGCCAGGCCGGCTCGGGCTCGGCCGTCCTCCGGCAGCCCAGCTTGTGGCCAGAGTGGCCTTTCCAAGTCTGGTTTCTCTGTCTCAGGCCAGCAATAAAGAGGATGAGTATGCAGGCAGCCCGCCCAGACCTCAGCGGGGAGGAGCAGGGACTCCAGAGCCATGCCTCAGGCAGAGCTGGCAGCTGGACACACAGTTCCCCGAAAGGGTCAGGCTCCTTCCCAGCCAGGAAGAGTGTCTGGGGCCCTAAGGAAGCTGGGAGCCCCGTGCGCCTCTTCCCAGGCAGAGCACATCATCCACTCCCAATACAGCCAATTCCAGGAGCTTTTAAAACTGCCCACGGAACAAAAGGCAAACATTCCAAATCCAGCACTATGTCTCCATGAACTCACTCATGAACATGGCGATTTTAAACGCAGGCACCGTGACTTAGCAATAAGACAGGATAATGTAAAAGACAAGGCCATATTAGGGCTGGGAGAATAGAGACCATTATTTGAAAAGAAAAATAAATAATTTTGGATAGATGAACAATCTCAAAGGTAAACAAAACTGCATCAGAAGCTCCTCATCCCCCCCACCCCAACTTTCCAGAGGAGATACCTTCTCAGATAAAGCACTCTTACTAGAGTCAGGCATGGTGTAATCACGGTATAAGCACACTGCTGTAATCCCAGGACTTGGGAGACTGAGACAGGAGGACTGCAGGTTTGAGGCCAGCCCAGCAACTTAGTGAAACCCTCAGCAACTTAGTGAGACCCTGTTTCAAAATAAAAATAAAAAGGGCTGGGGGTGAAGCTCAGAAGTACAACACCCCTGGGCTCAATCCCCAGTACAAACAAACACTGTTACTAGGAGTGGAGGAGAGTATCTGTTTGTGTGCTGGTCTCTAGACAGACAGACAGACAGACAGACACACACACACACACACACACACACACACACCATACACACACACACACACACACACACACACACTGGCGTGTGACTGAGGACCATGGGGGAAAGGCCTGGACTAAATACAGTGGTCTGATTTCTTCTGCGCCAGTCACTGAGGTCCCCTGCTCACTAATTTTTCTAAAAGCTAAATTTTTCTCCTACCCTTCAGAGTCAGGCACGTGGCTTTGGTGGAAGTCTTGTTCTTCTGATTCTCCCTGAGGTGGCTGGCGATATGATGATGGATTGTCTCCAAGGCCCGTTAGCAACAGAGGTGAGGGCATCTCCCTTTGGTGGATGGAGAAGGAAAAAAACAGAGGCGCGGCTTGGACCCTCATTGGATTGTGTCATGGTACCAGAGCACACAGGAGGAAGGACATTTCCCTCACCATTCCAATTTTTCTTTAAGATACTAGAAATAAATTTTAAAGAGATTTGATAAGCTTAGAGAAAAGATATTTTCCCAAGATATTAACTGTCCAAATGAAATGGTCGAATGTTTTTTTTTCCCATTGATAAGGACATGGTGGAATGTTTTGTATTTTAAGCTCATATATCACATATATGTGTGTGTGTGTGTGTGTGTGTGTGTGTGTATACATACATATATATATATGCAGACTTTTGCATATACTTTCATATGTGTAGTGAAATTAGTCAAGACCTGAGAAACTAGGAATTAACTTCCAGCCTAAATATTGACTGGGCACTTTTGTTCTCCTATACCCTTAGAGTCTGCCGCCAAATTCTGGGGTGGTGAATTTTGGTTTCCGGACTGGAATTGCAACTTGCAGCTCCAGGCAAGCCTGTGAACCAGCAGTCCAGGAGAGCATGAGTCAGCCCTGGCCCTGTGGCATTGGGGCTTGAAAGGAAACTTGACCAGTTGCCGAAGTCAACAATGGACTCCAAGCTAGATGGGCAGTGCCGGTGAGGCTGGGGACAGGCTGGGGGCCAGGTGGCCGCCTCCCAGGCCAGTGCATCTCGTGGCCCCTGCACATAAGGCTCCGCCCTTCCCAGCAGACTTCTAACCCTTCCAACTCTGAGCACAAAAGGCGGAACTGAATGACCTGGGAACTAATTTCCCATTAGTCTCGGTAAATTAAAAATGATAGAATGAAACCGGGTATGGTGGCGTACGCCTATAATCCCAAGTCCTTGAGAGGCTGAATCTGGAGGATCACAGGTTCAAGGTCAGCCTCAGCAACTTAATGAAACCCTCAACAACCTAGCGAGACCCTGTTTCAAAACCAAAAATAAAAAGGATTGAGGGTGTATCCTGGAGGTAAAACAGCCCTGCATTCAATCCCCAATACTACACACACACACACACACACACACAGACACACACACACACAGACACACACACACACACACACACACACACACACACTAACTAATGCATTTATATATTTTTTTCTAATTTTAAGAAAAAGTATTACCATACTGTTTGAGACTTGACCTTGTTGGAATGAAGATTGCTACTTTCTGGGGGCTAATTTGAGATTTAAACACTATAATTTCCCTATCGTCTTCTATTTCCTCGGGGTGTATAGCAAAGGCCATTGGGAGCTACTGGTCTCTTCTGTCCCCTCTCCACCCCTCCTCTGCACTGCGCGGGTATGGGGAGGTGTAAGCATGTCTTTGTACACTTGGTTTCTTGTGTCCCTCATTTGTACCTTTTAGAACACCTCGTCCCCACATTCGGGGTAGACTTGCTTTTCAGAATCGTGGACACAGAGAATTATTTAAAGCTCCCAGTCTGCTTTGAATACCTGAAGAACATGTAACCCTGTTTTCAGTCGGCCACGGGTATGTAGAATATGGAATCCCAGGCTGGGGAGGAGCATGGCACTACTGACGTGGATGCTACACCTCATGGGGCAGGAATGGTCCCCAGGCGCCACTGCCTGGGAGCACTCCCAGTGCTCAGGCCTCGCTCCGGCAGGTGTGGGGTCTGTTTCAATCCTCCAGCCAAACTGCAAAGCTCAGATGTGACCACTCTGCTTAAGAGCGGATGAGGATGGGATCTGATCATCCTCATCTAGTACAGAAGAGGCCAGGGAGAGAAAGGGAGGTATCAGCATGGGGCTGGGGCAGAGGCTGGGGGTCTCGGGGTCTCGGTCTCCTGGAGGAGAGAGAGCTGCTGAGATATACTCCCACAGTGCCTGCCCGGCCATGTGTCTGACCCTTAGCAACTCTTTCTCAAACCCCATGGGCATGTTTATGAAGTCAGACCAGGAGCCGCTGGGGGCTGCGGGGAAGGCGAAGATGAGGGCGGGACCTTGGGTCTCAGGGCAGAGTTCCTGGAACTGTGTTGACACTTCTTAAATAACAGCCAGCTTGAAAAAGAAGAGCAGACTTCCCTCTCTCTGCTGTCCACCTCTCCTTCACTTCACAGCAGATCTTGCTGAAACCGTCAGTGGAAACAAAGTTAGTTTCACCAAGATCCTGAGCACAGAAAGTGTGGCTGTAAATAGTCTAGAAACTTCAGCTGTGCTACTTTCCCCCTGAGCTTATCACTTTTCTTGACACTGGGAGGCCAGGAGGTTAAAAATAAAGTACACATATATAACAACCCCCGTCCCTGGTTAAAAAGAAAGGGGGAGTTAAATCTTGAGCAATGGGACATAGATACCATCGCGATAGTTGGCAAAATTGAGAAACATTGCTACATTTTCCATATGGTTGACTTTGGAGATGAGAAAGTAATTTGGAACTTATGATGTCTTAAAAAAAATTCCCTTAACCAAACTGAAAAAAAAAATTTGCTTGGGAGAAGAAAATGAGTAACTTGTAGTTTCCACAATGAGAAACACATTCTCACGACTCCTTGACTACCGCTGGCCGTGGTGCGATGGCTTAAAGTGCATTTATTTATAATAAGTTCAAATTAGGAATGAGATCTTCAAACGAACAGTAGAAGTAAAGCCACCATTTAACTCCCCCACCACACACACAAAGAAAGAGAGACTGTGGAATGCAGCTGACATAATGATAAGTTCTAAGTATTAATCCCAAACCTGAGAGGCCATATGCAATTTCAAACTGGCTGCCTCGACTTCACAATTAAAAAAAATATATATATATATATGTATATATTTGTGCCTCTTCTTGCCGCAGTGAGATAGGGAGCTCGATGGCTTTGAGCCTGTCTCTTCCTGCTGCATATCTGGTGCTGAGTCCACAGAGCCAGCAACATCAAAGGAAGCAGGAGAGGTGGTGTTGGAACCCCAGATAGCTAGAGGAAGGGGGGAACCTTCCTCCGAGGGGAATTGCTAAAATTAGATGATGAGGTGGCCTCCGCGCTGTGCTGGGATCTTGCTGATCATCTGCTTCTATAGATGCCAGAGCCCCCACCTCCTGTCAGCCCTTCAAAGAGAAGGGCTTCCACCCCAGGCAGGGCTGTCTTCCAGAGCCCTGGCTGGAGCTCTTTCCGTTTGGAGATTCTTCCTCCATCTATCTTAAATTCTTCATGCTGATAGTCAAATCTGTTTCCTCCTGCTGTGCAGGTGGGAGCATCAGTTACCATTCTTTCCCAGTGGGCTTTCTAAGACGGTTTCATGATCTGGGACCCTTGCTGCATTCTCCAGTCTGGATCCTTCTATTGGCCTCCTTCTATTGACGTTTGGGATGTAGGTGGGGATGGGGTTCTGAACGATGGGCTGGAAGGGTGGGGGCCAGCCTGCACTGGGGCTGAGTGCGTGTCCCCTGGGAGACCTGGAGCATCTCTCTCTCCCCTCTCCCTGCCTCTCTGTCTATGGTGCCCTGGTGGTAATATCCAAATGTCTACCACTCGGGGCGTATGCTTTGGGGGAAGCACTGCCTCTCAGCCTGGGTTTCTCTTTTAAATTTTGAGTTCATCAGGAAAGGGTTGAGCCCTTTAATATTAATATCTTGGCTGCCCCGATTTCCTCTCTAGAAAATATTTAAGGAAGAGAGAGGAGATGGAGATAAGAGGAAAGGGGTTTAGGAAAAGGGACCTGAGCGAGGGCCAACAGAGATCACCCCTTTCCCTGAGAACGTCCTTGCGGCTTCCTCAAAGACACCGCATGATGTCCAGAGACCACTGTGACTCTCAGAGATAACAGTGGCAGTTCCTGGCAGCACTAGCTCCCTCCCTCCCCCAACATCCTCCATCTTCCTCCTCCTCCGTCCTCCATCTTCCTCCTCTTCCGTCCTCCATCTTCCTCCTCCTCCATCCTCCATCTTCCTCTTCTTCTGTCCTCCATCTTCCTCCTCCATCCTCCATCTTCCTCCTCCTCTGTCCTCCATCTTCCTCCTCCTCTGTCCTCCATCTTCCTCCTCCTCTGTCCTCCATTTTCCTCCTCCTCTGTCCTCCATTTTTCTCCCCCTCTAGGAAGTCTTTGGCTTTTGGCACCAGGAGCCTCCACTTTGCAGAGTGAAGAAGGAGCTGGATAGCTCAGTCCTCTTCTATACCTGCCACCTTCTTTGTACTTAAAACCCAAATAAACCACAAGCCCTCTTCCCTCACCACATACCCACCCCTGAGGTCCAATCGTGAAATCTGTATTTGAGCAAAACCATTCTTCTTGAAGGGGCAGCCTGGAGCGCTCCATCCCACGAATGGGAGGTTCATGGACACATGGCAGTACGCGTGTCTATTCGATTGAACTGGTACCTTACTGTGGCTTTCAGCATTGGGATTCAGGCCTGTGGGTGAGCAGGGCACAGACAGCTGGGCAGAGCAGAGCGGCCCTTTATCTCATGCCAGCTGGACCCAGAGATGGGGCTTGGAGGCTGGAGCGATCTGGCCGCTCTTGGCAGAGGTTCCCAAAACGACCCTGGGTGGCTGGGGCCCCAGGCCTGCCCCAGAATAACACATTGTCAGCATATGTTAACAGGATGCCTCTGCACCAAAGATCACAAAATGCATTCCATTTAGTGTCTGTTTTGCAAGTGTTACTATCTGTGTTTTATGGGCAACAAAACCAAGATACAGCGAGGTCACAGAGCCCCACATCTGAGTATGAGGGGGCTAGGGGCTGACCCCGGACACCTGCGTTTCCCGAATCTCAGGCTGCTGCTCACCGCCACCCCCCTTTCCTAGCTCCTTCCAGAATGGTCTCTGGCTGCCAGATCTCAGGGTCTGGTAGGAGTTAAAAGGAACACGTGTGTTCCGAACTCCCTGGAAGAGGGTAGTATTAAAAACACACACACAATCTAGTGTTGAGCATATGGAGACACAGATGAAAGAGGGCGGCTGTTTTAGTACTGGGTTTGGTGACCACACGTGGTCAGGTCTCCACCCCATGGCAAGCACATGAAAATTGAAAAGAAGTCCAAGAGCCCATTCCCTCCCTCTTCTCCCGTCAAGCGGAAGACCATGCAGCTCCTGGCCTTCTTCATTTAAAAAATGTGACCCTCACATTAGACTGTAGCTTGCCGCTGATATCATTCAGCAGAAAGAGGAACCAGTGGGCCAGAGCTAAGTGAAATTTTCCCAATGATTTCAGCTGACTCTCTCCAGGGTGAGCTTCATCCTCACTGGGCAGAATGAGGTGAACTTTCACCCAATATGTCAGAGCCATGCTTACACCAATGAGTCTGTCATCCCCAGGAAAGCCAGTGACTTCTGAAGTTAAAATTATTAGCAGAAGCACTACACCATCTGAAAACACAAGGCTAAAAAGGAATCTAAGGGCTCTTTTGACTCTAGGTAGAACCATAATAATTCCCGCAAAGCAAACCAGAAAGGAACAAGGAAGATGGCGGGACAATTTTCATCATTACATATAGGAATGTTTAACAACCAACCAGCAGACACTTACCATGCACCTGCTGCACGCCAGCTTCTCTGCAGGCCCGGAGACAGTTCTTTTTTTTTTTTTTTGCGGTACCGGGGATTGAACCCAGGGGCGTTCCACCTCCGCGCTACACCCCCGGCCCTATTTTTTATACTTTATTTT
>PVJS01048503.1:0-15027 GCA_004027185.1 Glis glis
GGGTTCAATCCCCAGTAAAACACACACACACACACACACACACACACACACACACACAAGCACACACACACAAAGTCTGGATGTAGTTTGGCTTATCTGAACCTCTTGTTCCTGACATCTTTTCAGAGATAATTTCAGAAATATAAAACGGCATTTGAAAAAAATCCTGCCTCTAAACCTGGAAAAAATCCCTGGAAAAAAAATTTGTTCACAAAACTAACGGCAAGAAGTTCTACCAGACACATATAAGTTGCTATAATTAAATGAACCACACTGTTTTATTGGTCCTTTGATCATAGCACAAGTTTAGAAAATCCACCAAGATCATGAATAGCTACTATATCTTAATACGGAACTCTTCCCTAAAAGGAAAAAAATACGTGGAAAAGAAAGTAAATTTTGTGGGTTTTTTTTTTGGCTTTTTAGAGAGTAAATCGAAATATTCCTCTGCCTGATATCATCAACAACCCCATCTGTCCTTGGTTCGTCTCACCAACACTTGCCACCGCTGACCACTTACATTGAGTTACTCTTGCTTCTGTGATTGAAAACCTCTCTGGTTCTAGTACTCTCCTCTTACTTCTTATATTTCTCCCTCTCAGGCTCCTTATCTGACTCTGTTTTCTCTGATCATCGTTTAAACATTAGCATGTCCCATGGTTCTGCTAATAATTGGCTTTTCTTTATACCCTCTAAGTGATTTCTTCTACACAGGAATAATCCTTCCTTCTTTCCCTTCCTTTCCCATCCCTCCCTCCCTCACTTCTTTCTTTCTTTCTCCCTTTCTTCTTTCTTTCTTTCCTTCTTCTTTCTTTCTTTCTTTCTTTCTTTCTTTCTTTCTTTCTTTCTCTTTCTGTGGTACTGGGGATCAAATTCAGGGCCTCCCACATACTAGGCAAGAACACTACCACTGAGCTACATCCCAGACCTTATTTTGTTTTATTTATTTTATTTCATTTCATTTCATTTTCTGAGACAGGATCTCTCTAAGCTGCCCAGGCTGGCCTTGAACTTGCGATCTTCTTGCCATTAGCATTCCAGGTAGCAAGGGATACAGGCATGCATCACCATGTCCTACACACCTGAATAATTTCTAAATCTGTAACCCTCAGTCTTATTATTCTGAGTTCTACATTCATATTTTCAAGTATTTCCAATGATTTGATTCCAATGATCCATGCATTTACAAGCATTTCCACGTGTTTTCTACTAAGGTATATCAAAGATACCTCAAACGAAATGTTTTCACAGCAGAACTTGTTACCTTGGCCCAAAGCTGAGTCCTCCTCCGATCACAAATGCAGTAACGACACTATCATCCACTCTTACGTGGCTCTCCAGAATGGCCTCCCAAGATTCTTTCTACCCGAAAACATTCATCCCTTATTTTAATAGCCTTATGGAATTGCGTATTCATCAGCATGTTAAAATTCTTCTTTAAACACAAATCCAGGTAAGCCATAGATGAAAGTAGAACACAATGATCAATGGGAATGCGCTAGTTCACCAGCACTGCCTAACTCAACCCTGACAGGAAACAGCAGACGGACGGACATCCAATTGCTACTGAAATATAACATTGCATGGACTAGCGCTTTAAAGACTTGCTCGTGAAAACAGAGCAGGTGAACTTCAGCAAATCCACAGGCTCCGTAGCAATTGTAGAGCAAAGATAAAGAAGTGTCAGAATATGCATTCCAAAAATGGGTTCATTAAGGCTGACTTACCTTGCCATGTAATACTCATTTAAGGTGAAAATAGTGAAGTCCTCTTTATAAACGCATTACTTGTAAGTTCTTACGATGGATAAGATTGATTACATTATAATCAGTTTCTTGCAACTATGGTTTATTTCAAAGGAATCAATGATTAGAGAGTAAATTGAAATATGGCTCCTGGTATCTTTTAGCAGTAGTATCAGTAGTTGTAGGGCATTTTGAGTTAGAAGAAACTAAGAATATCTAATCTTAATTTCTCCTTAATTCCTTTTTACAGCAATGGTGAATGAGTGGTCGTCAAATCTACCCTGGCTTACATAGCTTCATTCTTGATCTGTTCACTATACCTTCAAGTCAGTCAGTCCATTCTAGGATGTCTCCAGTGTTAGCAAATACTGTCTTTTTTTTAATTGGTGCATTGTAATCATACATCATGATGAAGTTCAGAATGATAGAGATACACATGCACACAGCACTCGGGGAGCCTTCCCCCAGCTCCCACCCAACTCTCTCACTCTTCCTGTACATGACATTGAGGTTGACATTGATAAATTTATGTATGTACGTCATGTCCGCTGACATGGGGGTCTCCCTCCCCCATCCTCCTCCCTCGCATAGGCCCCCTCCATCACTCTACTAGGGCTTCTCCTCCTTAGTCTAGAGTTCCTTCTGCATCTCAACTTCTCCCTAGCTTCCATACATGAGGAAAAATATCTGACCTTTTACTTTTTGTGACTGACTGATCTCACTTACTATAATATTCTCCAATTCCATCCATTTCCCTGCAAATGACATAATTTTGTTCTAGTTTATGGCTAAGTAGAATTCCATTGTGTGATATCCCATAGTTTTGTAAATACTGTCTTATATTGACCTAAAATAGTCTTTAAACTTTTACCTGCTGTTCTCCCCTATCAGTGAGTGTGTGTGTGTGTGTGTGTGTGTGTGTGTGTGTGAGAGAGAGAGAGAGAGAGAGAGAGAGAGACAGAGAGAGACAGAGAGAGAGAGAGAGACTGGGAATTGAACCTGGGGGCATTCTACCTCTAAGCTACACCCAGCCCTATTTTATGTTTTATTTTGAAACAGGGTCTTGCTAAGTTGCTGAGGGCCTTGCTAAATTGCTGAGGCTGACCTGGAACCTGAGATCCTTCTGTGTCAGCCTCCCAAGTACTGCGATTACAGGTGTGTACCATCAAGCCTTGTTTCCCCTATCAGTTTGAACAAATAGATGCTTGCTTTCATGTGAGAACGTGTGGAGGTAGGAGGACAGGAACCGTGGCAGCCTTTTATGACCATTAAGAGTTGACCGACAGAATCGTGGAAATGCCAGTCCAGCTCCTTGATATTGGAGAGCTGCTAAGTCAAAATTAAAATCAGCCACACTCTTTTTGTTATGAAAAAATCAAGGTGGTTTCAGCCACTCATACACAAGGCTTCTGCTACTTACAACAGAACTGATACCACATAGTTTTTGCCATTTGATTGTTCTTCTCTGGGATCTGAAAAATTGTCATGACTTTTCTTAAAGAGTGGATCCCAGAATGGGCATAGGCCCAAATACCTGACCAGGATATTTAGAGCCAGAAAAAATGTGAACATTATCTTTCTGTTAATATAGCCTAATATTCTGCTAGTGATTTAAGCCATTATATCATATTTAATGTATGTGAGCCAGGCCATGGTAGTGCATGCCTATGGTCCTAGTACTTGGGAGGCTGAGACAGGAGGATTACAGGTGAGAAGCCAGTCTCAGCAACTTAGGAAGACCTCAGCAACTTAGTGACATCCTGTTTCAAAACAAACAAACAAACAAACAAACAAACAAACAGTTTTCATCTGAAAATGTGGGAGGAAAAATGACGGTTGCAGAGAAGGCGAACATGCAAGTGGCTCTAGATTGAATAGGGTCGATGAATTTCTCTTGCTGTCTTTCTGAATTGTCCAACAGGTTTGCCCTGATCAAGTGGAGGTGAGAATTCAAGACAATTCTTTTTGCCCTACGCCTAGAGACTGTGCATTGGTTGGCACTTAAGTTTGTAGATAGGGCCTGAGACATTGGGGAATTAGACTATGCTAGCCTTGAACTTTCAAGGGAAGCTGGTATTCTGAAATACATAAATGATAAAAAAAAATATCCCCTGGCTTCCAGGAAGTCTGTGTGTAGAAGCATGCATTTTTTTTTTCTTTTTAAATGATTCAAGTATTTCACTTGCTTCTAGTGATAAGCATCTGGGCACAGAAGACAAATGACCTTATACAGCAATGTTTCTTCCTGTTTAGTAGCAGTCATTAAAATGTATTTTTAAGTCTTTACATTAAAAAAAGGCTGTAAAGTAACAAATGAAAAGTCTTCCTTCAAATCTCATTGAGCCCCTCTGTGGTCAATGATTTACCAAAGGAGTCCTTTCAATAAAATGAAATTATTTTATAGTGAGTGATTCTATTAAAGCGAGGTTACAATTTACACAATTGAAACTGAGCAGCAACCAGTGATTATCTCCTAAGTACCTCTGAAGTCGCACTTCTGTTGAACAATATTGTATGCAGCGCAGCGACAGCCTGCGATTGTTAACTTCATGTGGGTGCTTTTTATAGAATAAATGGAAAGCCTGGGCTTTATACAAGTGGTCACTTGTTTCTGGCAGAGATTTAGGAACTGTGTGGGTGAATGAAGCTAATTTCTGTGACAAGGAAAACCAATTCAAAGAGAAGAAAGAGGTCTCTGTACAAAAGCATCTGTGTCTTTTATAGTCTTTGCACATTTGTATCTGTGTCTTTGAAACCCCTGGAATACATTCCTTCAGTGGATCTTCTATAATTTCGCTTTTGGTAGTAGGCCAAGGCCAATTTATTAGCACCGATGAATTCACTGTTGTGAGGCTGAAGGTCAAGGGCTGGAAAGTGTCCTTCATGGTACCAGCTGCAGCAGCTACACGATAGCAAAATAACCCTTGGGATGCACAGGAACGTTGGTGGCCAAGAAGCAGAAAGTCTCTCCCTCTTCCACTGCCACCCACCCCCACGGCTCCTGCCTGACTCAGAATCCCGAGTTGCTGCGCCCTGGGTGCACCCGCAGCCTTCCAGTCCAGGGCCTCTGTGGCATTTGCCCTCTCAGGGAAAGCTTCTTTGCCATTATTCTGCCACATCTGGGTCCAGAGAAAGTAAGGTAACCCTCCACATTAAACAAAAACACAACATGGCAAAATTGTGACATTAAGAGATGGCAAGTTTCTCTGCAGTTAAATCGCAGTATTCAAAATAAGAAGTATTTAGCTGGGTATGAAAGTAGGTGCTTAGTGAACAAGATATCTATTGTCTCTAACAAAGAAAGTGATGGTGGCCTGAAATAATGCTGAAAGAGGCAGCAGGGGTTAAATTTGGACTTAACTTTAAACACAATAGTAAGTCATAGACGATATGGAGGGACACAGGTATATTTGAGTTTTTCTAGGCCGTGTTCCATTTGAAAGTAAATTATGGCAAAGTATAGGTAGGGAGGCCAGTGTAGACCAGGGAACAGAGGAAGATGAACCACTGAACAAGAAAGGGGTGGTAGTGATAGTGATAGAGATTCAAATGCTACATTGATATTGATATGAGAATTGAGAGAACCTACTGATTGACAGACATATTGTGGGAACAAAGTAAGGGAGACAGGATGGATCCAGTGTTTCTTGAATGATTCAGTAAATAGTAATGACATTCATTAAATATAGCCATTTAATGGGGAGATCTTTTAAATCATGGCCTCTGCTAAAGCATGGAAAATAATTTATTTACATGATCCAAATCTAGCGTTGAAACAAAGGCTCGAGAATATATCTTGATTTTTGTGTGTGTGAAATAAAAAGCAGGGATGTATTAGCCACTAGGAGTTAGTCAAACGTTAACCACAATTCCCAGTGCACGGGGGCTTGGCAGAGACTGCCTCTTCTACAGGGAAACTTGAGGCTTTGACTTAATTTGAGAACTTTTTGCTCACTATCAATGAAGAGCTGGTGCTGTACTACTCAAAATCACGTATCCTGTATTGTGGCGCTGAGCTCAGAGTGAACAGATTACTTGGGAGCACAGAGGACCCCACTTCCTGTGGGTGGTGTCTGAACCCCTCACTGTCTTCCCAACAGACATAACTCCAACATTTGACAGAGTGAAGGAAGCTCTGTGAACAGAACATCGGTTTCTTTTCCCCTTTGAGGGCTGGGCTCTTTGAGAAACGGATAAGCAGGCGTATACTCTGGGAGCAGTCAGACGGCTCTGTTGCAAGACCAGCCCCAGTGAAATCAGTCCTTGGGAAATTATTCCAGTGAACATTTCTGAATTCATTCATGACTTTTGACTCTTCAATGTTTCCCAAACTGGTGTTTGCTTGACAACCATTTCAGAGGCACGCTTCGTCTAGTTTCGATTTTGAACTCTTTTCCCTATGTCAGGGCAGGTATCGGTTGCCCTTGCTTTACAAGCTGAGTTCTCAGCCTGCATCTCATTTATTTATGAGCGTCACCTTTGCTGTCTTTCCACTCTAGCCTCCGCCCAGCTTCAGTTACCAGCTCTCACACTCTCCATTTATCAGTCTCCAGTTACAATCCTGTCTGTAGTTTACCAGTCGCTTCTTAGTTCAAGTCCAATATTTTGGTGGTGGAAACAAGACCATTACTAAATGCATCATATATATATATATATATATATATATATATATATATATATATTGCTGTTAGACTACTGAGATGACTATCAGTAGCCCCCCACCCCTGGTATTCAATGCAAAATTTCTTTCAAAATTTATAGCCACAAAAAATCAAATGTCCAATTTTTCATTTAGCGATAGGCCTAGCAAATGCATTAACACCACACAGTATACATTTAAAGCACAGTGCAAAAAAGTCTATAACAGATTAAAGTACATTTGTGTGTGTGTGTGTGTGTGTGTGTGTGTGGTACTGGGGATTGAAGCCAGGGGCATTCTACCTCTGAACTACACCCCCAGCCCTTTCTATCTTTATTTTGAAGCAGGGTCTCACTAAGTTACCATGCGCTGGCTTGGAACCTGTGATCGTACTATCTCAGCCTCTCAAGTACTGGGGTTACAGTTGCACACCACTGTAGCTGGCCAGAATAAAGTACATTTTCAAGAAATAAAACTTTCAAGGTCATTGAGAACATAGACTTAAGATTTTATTTTTAAATGTAAAAATATATAACATAAAATACATCACATACCTCCTTCCATCTACTGGCTTTCCATGCAGGGCATCTGCCAGATCTACAGGCTTTGTGAGTCCGAGGTTTCCGCAGATGGCTGCAGTATTTTTCTTCTAATTTCCCTTGGAATTGGTCAATGCAGAGCACCTCACGGTGCTTTATACCTTTACCACAGGAAGCTGAGCACTAAAAAAGAAACAGGGATGCATTTAATTCATTTTTCTTGCATAAGTTTATCTTCAAGAAATATAAAATGAAACAATCAAAACATCAGGGCCTTGATAGTTGTATTAGGATATGCTCTGGTATTTCAAAGTAGAAGGAATCTGAAATTCACCTATCTTCCCTGAACCATCAGTTGATGTTGATATCAGAAGGTATTCATGCACTCTACAAACAAAGCGTTGACGATCTACAATATACCAGGCAATCTTCCGGAGCATAAGGCTTTAGATATTTTAAGGTGGAGGACCGTCTTCAACTGAGTCCTTTTATCATGTATAAGCTAATAAAACTTGCTTTTAGTTTTGTACAGTCACCACCCATTCTATTTTAATGCTCATTTGCTTTTCCACACTGCAAAGCATGTTTTCCTTGTTAAACAAACAAACAAAAAACCAAGCCGGGTGTGGTGGCTCACGCTTGTAATCCCAGTACTTGGGAGGCTGAGACAGGAGGATCCGGGTTTGCGGCCAGCCTCAGCTACTTAGTGAGGCCCTCCGCAACTTAGTGAGACCCTGTTTCAAAATAAAGAATAAAAAATAGGGCTGAGGGTATAGCTCAGAGGTAGAATGCCCCTGGGTTCAACCCCCCAGTACCACAAAAAAAAAAAAAAGTGACTTCTCAGAGCAGGAAACTGTGCTTTGAGAAAGCAGAATTTTATCTTTTAAAGTTAACATTCGGATTTGGGTTTTTTTTTTCATCAGTCAGGAAGATGTATCTCTCCACCATCAGCTTTCCAATCTATTTGGTAACAAAACAAAACATATTTTAAAATATAGGTAAAGCAATGATTTGACTTCATTTTTCAGCCCGTTGTCCTTTTCTGAGCCAGGACACTAGAATGTGGTAGAAAGAGCTCAGGCTTTGGCCTTGCATGCTGGCTTTTCTCTTATCGCTGGGTGTCTTCAGGTACATTCTATCACTGGTCCAAGCCTCAGTCTCTCTTCACTTATGAAATGGGGATAATAGCCGGGCGTGGTGGCGCACGCTTGTAATCCCAGTACTTTGGGAGGCGGAGAACAGAGGATCCGGGTTCGCAGCCAGCCTCAGCTCTCTCGCTGTCTCTCTCTCTCTCTCCCTGTCTCTCTCTCTCTCTCTCTCTACTTAGTGAGACCCTCCACAACTTTGTGAGACCCGGTTTCAAAATGAAGTATAAAAAATAGGGCCGGGGGCGTAGCGCAGAGGTAGAACGCCCCTGGGTTCAATCCCCAGTACCGCAAAAAAAAAAAAAAATGAAATGGGGATAATAGCACCAGTCTTACAAACTTCTTATGAAGATTAAATATGAGAGACAGAAGATGAAATGTCTAATTCACTCCAATTACACGTGGTAGACCCTCAGTAAATATTAGCTTCCTCCTCTACCATTTTCCTTCACGAAGTTTCAGAGAGGGTGTTGACGATTGCAGCAGGACACATGTACCAGGAGAACACTGAGCAAGGAGGCATGGGTCCCAGGCAACCTTACTCCCTGGAGACAGCTGCCGACATGGTTTTATTTAGAAACAAATACTGAGTTCTGAAAACACTGGGCAGTATATTATGCATTTAATGCATAGTGTGAGTTCACAGACTATTAGGCTCTCTAATGTAGACTATTAGACGCTTACAGCACTTTAACGTTAGGCTGTCTCTCATTCTTGGGATGGCCTGCATTCTCTCGAGTGGGTCTTTGCTTTACTAAATAAATATGTCTCTGTGCCTCTAAAAAAAACTAACAAAAAACCAAAACTTCAAAAAATATATGGTTTAGGGATAATTTACCTTTTTATATTAGCTGTAATACTAGATGCCATTTGTATGGATAATTGATCCAGTGCCTTCGCTATTACGACTTATTGTTAATACATCCTAGATGTTTCCCCTTCATTAATACTTGGAGCCTTCCTACACCACCTAGAACACAGTTCTATGAAAAATCTCTAGTGATTCCTCATATACTGAATTAGGACAATATTCTTTCCTCCTACTGACCTAGACCCACTACATGCTCTTCCTGGCCACGTATCTTGGGTACATCCTTATCTCTTTATTTTTTTCTTCATTGTTTATTTTTCTAAGAGGATAATTATTATTATTATTATTATTATTTTGCAGTACCAGGGATTGAACGCAAGGGCGTTCTACCTCCGCGCTACGCCCCCGGCCCTATTTTTTATACTTTATTTTGAAACCGGGTCTCAACAAGTTGCGGAGGGCCTCACTAAGTAGAGAGATAGAGAGAGAGAGAGAGAGAGAGAGACAGCTGAGGCTGGCTGTGAACCCGGATCCTCCGGTCTCCGCCTCCCAAGTACTGGGATTACAAGCGTGCGCCACCACGCCCGGCTCCTAAGAGGATAATTATTACCCGCTAAAAAACATGAAATATTATCAACTGTCAGAGAGTAAGCTAACTATTTGAATACATACATATTTACATATTCATGTGTAAGTGCTTATAATCTAAATGATACATAGCATCAATGAAATGAATTATGCCAGGTAGGTTTTAAATAATATTAAACCTAATGAATATCAGAAAAATAGATAAGAAACACTATAAGATACTAAATACCACTAAAATTATGCAAGAAAAATATGATGAAATTTAAAAATTTTTAAGAAAAAATAACACTTTCTTTCTGGGATATTTTTAAGAACTTAAGAAAATGATATTTAAACTCAGTCTTGAAGGAGGAAAAGCAGTTTGTTGATGGACAAAAGCGATGGTCTTATATATTTGTTTGGTATGCCTTATCTAGACTTTGTCCATGTGTGTCTATTTTGTAAAATTGCCCAGGATTCTTTGAACCATGCCAAGAATCCAAGAATCACTCAGTAAATATATAGTAAATTGTTGATATTTCTGATAAGGATGACCAATTCATTTACAAAACTATATAGCATAACAGGAGACAGATTGAACCTGAGATCCTACTTTAAAATTCAGCAATGGGCTTCCTTTATGAGAAATATCTCTTTTTTTTTTTTTTTGCGGTACCGGGGATTGAACCCAGGGGCGTTCTACCTCCGCGCTATGTCCCCGGCCCTATTTTTTATCCTTTATTTTGAAACTGGGTCTCACGAAGTTGCGGAGGGCCTCACTAAGTAGCTGAGACTGGCCGCGAACCCGGATCCTCCGGTCTCAGCCTCCCAAGTACTGGGATTACAAGCGTGCGCCACCACGCCTGGCAATGAGAAATATCTCTGAATGAAATGTAAACTCAGACACGCGGCACCTTGTCAAAGTTAGGAATATTCTTCAGACAACTGAATAGTCTCCTACTCTAAGCCTAAGTCATCTTCGATTATTTCTCTTCTTCCTTACTTTAGTCTATTAGAGTAACCTCCACTATTATTAGTCTAATCTAGACTATGATTAAACCTAATTTAGACATAAAAGTTTTATCAAGATATTTTGATTTTATATTATATATAAGCATCTTATTCTATAAACACAAACACTTTTTAAATGCAATATTTATGAAAGTATATAAAACTGTATTTAAGCTTATTCTGTATTTATAGGTATAAAAACTGTTATTAAATATAATTTTAAGCATATTGCTTTTTTTTCCTCAAAAACTAACAATGTTAGCAGGGCATGGTGGCACATGTCTGTAATCCCAATACTTAGGAGACCGAGACAGGAGGATCACAGGTTCAAAGCCAGCCTCAGCAACTTAGCGAGACTCTGTTTCAAAATAAAAAATAAAATAGGCTGGGGGTGTAGCTCAGAGGTAGAATGCCTCTGGGTTCAAGCCCCAGCACCCCCCACTCACACACAACACTGTTAAAAACAGCCTTTAAGTCATACTCCTTTTTTTTGCAAATTTTGGTTCGTGTACTTTTCCGACCTTACATTCTGCTACTTGTCATCATGCAAACTTTGCTCTATTGAGGCACAATATAATTGTTTCTTTAATGTTTAATAATGGGATCCAACTCATAATTATCATCATCATTATTATTATTTGGTGCTGGGGATTGAACCCAGGGGCATTCTACCTCCGAGCTACACCCCCAGTCCTTTTTATTTTTTTTTTTTAAACAGGGTCTCACTAAGTTGCTGAGGGTCTTACTAAATTGCTGAGGCTGGCCTGCGATTTTGCTGCCTCAGCCTTCCAAGTACTGGGATTAGAGGTGTGCACCACCACACCTAGTTCCAATTCATATTGTCTTTACCTACACTAATCACTTCTGGTGCTTTGTAAATATTACATATCCTTAAAGCCCTAAGTCAGCCTCATGTCTAGGGTAGATACCTATCCATCTTTCACTTCTCTGAACTCTTCTGTGTCCACCCTGTTTTTAGAACTTTGTTCATTTTCTACTTTTCTCACATCTTTTTACCTCCCCAACCTCCTGGATGTCGAGTCTGTTTATATTGCTCATCTCACCTACAAAGTAGCCGGTACAAGAAATAGCAAGATGATTAATCGATGCTGAGTTTTGATAAAAGCGATTTGTTTTTATTAAATTCTAAGATAGTTTATGTAAAATTCTTAAATTCCATTGAATACATAAATTAATTAATAAACTCGAAGTCCTCTAGGTCAGATAAGAAAAAACACAAAATCAAAGAATTATAAAATAAATTATGCTTCAATATACTTGTCAAATAGAGTTCTGTTTCTCTGAGATCTGAAAGGAATGAGTAGAGGTCTCTTTCCTCAAGATCTAAAGAAGAATACGTACATTCTTTTATCACATCTGATGAATTCCATGTGGGAATTTCTTGAGTAAAAGAGACCATGTTATGCGAAGAGTTATGTTTTAGTTGGAATGAGGCAGCCATAGAGTAAACAACTAGTGAAATGCTAACCTCTTCCTTCTCCCACACCACAATACATCCTGAGTTTGTAAGGATTTCACAGAAATGCCCATTTGGTAGAAATACCCAAGCATGGCCACTCTTTTCTCTGGTACCGCAGCAATCTTTCTTTTTCTTCTATTTTACATTTCTAACACCTTCCTATTCCTTTGAAACTTTTATTAATGCTGTATAATTCATTTCTAGCATTTCTGTAAAAAAAAAAGTCTCCTCGATGTCCCTTAATTGACAGTCTTAAACTCTTACTGAGATTTTTCCATGGCGGCTATGGAACTGTAGATATAAGGCACAACCCATTCAGAAGTATTAACATTAAACATTTAAGTACTCTGAATTGACAACTCTGATAAATTAGGTGAAGACAAATGTCCACTTAAGACAAAACAGGGCATTTGACACAATGTACCATTTGTGAGTCCTAAAACCGTGGTAGAATCTCCACAGTTGTTCAGGTTGGCTGAAACTTTCCTTTCTAAGAAAATTAATTACTCACTATATTGTGATTAACTTTGGAACAAGCATATTGTTGTTTTTAGAGAAAACTGATGAATAGTTATAGAATAAGATTAGTTCTGATATTGGAGGTGTGTAATGTTATTTTGTTTATATATAAGGATTCCACAGAAGAATGAATGATCTAATTTGTGAGTCTTGCTGATTAATTTAACTCTAGAAACTTAAATTGCTGAACAAAATTAAAAAAGGAAATGAAGCTTGGTTCTAGGAAATGGAAAGATTTTTTAGGATTTTTTTTGTGGTTTCATAAACTTGTATTTTAATCTGGCATTGTATCCTGTCTGACAATAGTAGGAGACATTTGCATTGGGGGAATTAGATTGTACCATAACTAGTAATGAATAGCCCAGAAATGTAACTATTACACCCTACCTCTGTCCTGCATAAACTGTGCCCTTTGTAGACTTTACAAGCAGAGTAACCACAGGTATTCACCTCACGGAACCTTCATTTTCTCATATAAAATATGGGTAATATAACACTTTATATACATTTCAGGGTGAACATAAAATGAAGGAAATTTTTAGAAAGGAAGGACATTTTAAGAAAACATAATGCCAAAGAAAAATATAAAAAAATATTAAAAGCGAGAAAGAACCAAAGAGTCCTTCATAACATCACATTGATTATCTTCAGGACAAGAATAAAAACGTTTTTCATAATGCAAATGAAACAGGAAAGACAACACAGATAGAGAAGAGTGAATGAGAATCAGCAAATAAATGTTTCCTGAAAAATACTCTGCCTGTTCCCAGCGTGGAAGCTTTGCACGTGTCATTGCTTCCCCCAATGCCTTTACCATTTTTCATCTCTGCATATTTTTCAACACTGAATTTAAAGATCATTTCCTTTCCAAAACCTACATCTCTGATGAAGGACGTCTGATGTCCAGCTCAGATCAGATTAGGTATGACTTTTTATGAATTTTTTAGCACCCCGAGTTTCTCCTTTGCTATACTTAATACACCAGTAATTATTTGTTCTATGTATGTTCTTTCAAATTATAAAACATACTGAAATAATTAAAGGCTCAATTGTTGGATTGATTTTCTTCAATAATAGGATTTTTTTGCGGTACTGGGGATTAAACCCAGGGGCATTCTACCTCCGAGCTACACCCCCAGCCCTATTTTTTATTCTTTATTTTGAAACAAGGTCTCACTAAGTTGTGGAGGCCTCACTAAGTAGCTGAGGCTGGCTGCAAACCTGGATCCTCTGGTCTCAGCCTCCCAAATACTGGGATTACAAGAGTGCACCACCACTCCCGGCTCAATAATAGGATTTGATGAAGAACAATTTCAAACCTGCAAAGATTAGTTATTGAAGTCAGGTTTATTTTGTTGAAAGCAATATTGAATGCAATTCTAATTCAAAATTTAAGCATTATTTGTAGTAAAGAATATTCAGGAAAAACTACGATTAAAGTTTGCAACTTATTCTTTTCCCTTTCTGACTAGTGGTATAGTTAGTGTGTGCCACAAAGGGGTAATGAACATTTCAGGCTCCTCTATAAAATCTGTTTGCAAGTGGGATTCATCTAAAGAGTTCCTGCTTGGAGTTTTTATTGGATCATCCAGTAACATGAATTTTAACAATTACATTGCGACTGGAAGAAAAAAAAAGTACGGTAACATGAGAATAATTTAAATCTTTTCTAATTTTAACAATTCTCTTGGTGCCATTATTTGGAACTTACTTTTGCTTGATGTTTTTACACAAATCACAACAACTTGGGACATGGCTTTTGCATGGATGTACGGCACATTCCATGACGGAAGCCCCACTCCCACATGATTGCTGGGAGCCCAAGTCCAGAATCGTAAGCACCTCCTTGGATGCAACAAAGCATAAGACTCTTCAGTATGGGCAGATCATAAGAAGGAAAAGAGATCAGAAAAATGACCAAAGCATATCTTTTCTAAAAAATTTTGACTTTGAAGGCATTGCTTACTATGGAAACATTGATAAAATTCTTAAAATCAAGTGCCAGTAATATAGCAGGATGTACCATTGAAGTTTCCACAAATGTTTTATGTATTAGCTGTGGGAGTTAACAGAAATAATGCCAAGAAGTTTGCTTTTAAGTAAGGTTATAAAGGTCTGAAAAGGAATATGCACAGAGAACTCTCTAATGAGACATAAATGGGCTCTATGAATGCTTTGAAAGGGGAAAAGTCAGAGTTGAGATTAGAGGAACACCCTCCCTGCACACATTAATGTCTATTTACCACATGTAATTAAAGCCATGAGAAAGCCGGGCGTGGTGGCGCACGCTTGTAATCCCAGTACTTGGGAGGCTGAGACCGGAGGATCCGGGTTCGCGGCCAGCCTCAGCTACTTAGTGAGGCCCTCCGCAACTTAGTGAGACCCTGTTTCAAAATAAAGAATAAAAAATAGGGCTGTGGGTGGAGCTCGGAGGTAGAATGCCCCTAGGTTCAATCCCCAGTACCACAAAGAAAAAAAAAAGTCATGAGAGAAGGATGTGTTAGGAATTAATTTTATTATTTATTTATTTATTTATTTAGTGTGTGTGTGTGTGTGTGTGTGTGTGTGTGT
>PVJS01048504.1:0-15026 GCA_004027185.1 Glis glis
AAAAAAAAAAAAAAAAAAAAAAAGCTAACATAAGAAAATTCTGGTTCTGGAGTGATGTGAATAGTCCAATAAGTTCCATCTGATTTCATTCCATTCATCGAATACCCACAAGGATTGAACATTGTGGCATCAATGACAGAACCTGGTATCAGGTCACAAATTCCACTCTCACGAGTGACATCCTTTGCAGTAACACCGTCTTTCATGTGGAACTGGCCCATAACTGCTGGGTCAAGCTCACTCATCAAAATTTCCAGGGTTTGATCTGGCTGACAGATTACCCGACTCTCTGGGAAATCCAGAGTATACAAGTACCAACAGTCAGAATTCATATGTCCCATACAATATGTGGCTCCATTTGGGAAAATTGCATTCAGAAACTCTATTTCTTCCTGGAAATTTCAGTGTGGGTACCCTCGGTGAGAAGGCTTCATGAAATTCTTACGAGAATAAAAGAAGCTTTGAAATGAGTCAAACCCACGAAATCCCTAGCAAGCTTCAACAGGGCAACCAGTGCTTTGAGCAAGAGGGTGGTACCACATGTCTTCAAAATGAAACAACTCTTGGAGACAAACATGCTACTCTCACTGAGTACATAAGCTTCCTGCTTGTCAGTTTTGGTCACATTTATGATTGAACATTGCACATCCTTCAAAAGTACATCCCACTCAGACCTAGGGATAGTGCGAAGATCCCCGGCTCCTTGGTTTGCGTCGGGTTGCTGCCGGGTGAACCAAACCTCCAGCAGCTTCTCGGTCCCTTCGAAAAAATGTGCAGCTTCCATCACCGTGAGACTCGCGAACAACGAACAACCACAGAAAATCAACTAAATTAAATCTCTTCTCCTGCCGCCGCTGCCGCCACCGCTGTGGATTGTTCCAGTTGTGTTACTAAAGTTCAGGTTCCTTTTTTTGCTATAATTTTATATTAACTTTTTTTAAAAACAAGATTAATAAAATTTTCCCGGCTTTTTTTTGTGAGCGAAAGTTGAACGTGAGTCTGTTGGAAATAGAGGCAGATAGAGTCAGTCTCTTGTAGTCTGCTGCTTTCCCATTAGAGAGAGTAGAGCGAGCGCTAGCTAATGTCGCCGGCTATACTGTGTAAGCCTACTAAATATCTTTGAAATCATGAATTTTATTGGTTAAAATTCCATTTTATGAACCAGGTGCCGTAGCACACACCTTCAACACTTGGGAGGCTGAGGTAGGAGGATTATAGGTTTGAGGTCTGCCTCAGCAACTTAGATCCTCAGCAATACCCTGCTTTAAAATAAAAAAAAAAAAAACAAAAAGGGCTGGGGGTATAGTTCAGAGGTAGAATGCCCCTGGGTTCAATCTGTAGTACCCAAAAAAAAAAAAAAGATAGGATTACAGCATATGAATATACCAACCCCTATTTGGATATTTACATAGTTTCTTTTGTTATTAATACCGCTGTAATAAACATCTGTGTGCATCGATGTTTGTGTGTATCTCTGATTTTTTTCCCCTTAGAATAAACTTCGAAAAGGGGAATTTCTTGGTCAACGACACAAACATTTTAAAGGCAAACAGCTCTATCTTTTCCCGGCAGATAAAATAGGGGGCTTTGAATGTAAACTAAATGAGCCCTGACCAGCATCCGATGGTGGTGTCGGGGACAGTGTTGCCACCTCACCAAGAGGAACACTTTAATTGCTGACTTAACACAGTTTCTTAATGGGAGCAGACTTCTATGATAGCATTCTTGAAGCTGTTCGAGATTAGGTCAAGAACAAAGCCCTCAGGCAAACGGGGGTGGGCTTTTTATTTTTATTTTTACTTTTTATGATTTGCCTCCCAGGTCTCAAGTCAGGGCGAGACCAGCAGACACGTAGGTCTGAGGCCGGACCCATCACTCCCAGCTGCCCCTGATAAAGCAGCAGCGGCTCCAAGTGCCCTCCTTCCCGTGGGTGCCCCTCCTCGCAGCTGTCACTCCTCTCCCTGGATCATCTCGCCCTTCTCATCTTGTCCAAGTGCAGAGCCAAGAGGCCATCTGGTCTCCAGCCCCAGCCTCACTCACCTTATCGCTCGGCGCGGCTTCCCAGCAAGAGGGGGGCTTTTCTGTTTCTTTCCTCCTACCCTCCCGCCCTCCCCAACCTTTTAGCAGTTTATAACAAGTTCCTCTCTTGTATACAGAAAAAGCAGGCCCTCCACGGGATCTCAGTGTGCTGTTTGGAACTGTTTATGACTTATTTTGGACTCTGCAGTCAGGGCCATAAATACACAGTTAATCTGCCTGATAGCAAGACCAGTCACCTTGGCCCCAAGAGATTAACCACATGTGGAAACACAGAGACCCCATCTTTCTCGCACCAGCCATGCAGCGCAGCTGTCTGTGGGCCTGGCCCTCTGTGGCCGGGGTGGGGGCTCTTGAGCTTTTTCCCCCCTGCAGGGTCTTTTAGGCAGACAGCGACACCCACCCTCGCTCCTTCCTCGCTCCTTCCTCGCCCGTGGAGAAGATCCGTCAGTTGCTTCGGCCCTGGTGTCGCTTCTTTTGACTTCCATTTGGAACTTAATGTCTATGGTTGTGGCCTCAAAGCCTCGTCACCTCTTATTTTGGTCATTGAGGGCTGCACTGTCCAATAAGGTAGCCACTAGCCACATGTGGCTATTTCAACTTAGATGAAATAAAAAGAACTGAAGTAAAAGATGAGCTTTCTTGGTCACACGAGCCATGTCCAGGGCTCAGTGGCTGCCTATGGCTGGTCGCTGATGCAGATGCAGAGTGTTTCTGTCACTGCAGAAGGTCTTTTGGGGTAGAGCTGGTTTGGGACGTTAGTACGGTGGAAGACAGAGGTAGGAAACTATAGCCTCCCCACCTCGTAGTTTGGACTTTTTGCCTGAGAATGGGAAAAAATAATAATAGCAGCTGACCGTGTTTTGAGCTTTTATTCTATGCCAAGCAATGTGCTGAGAGCTGTATGTGCCCTATCTCATCAAGACCACAAAAGATGTCTAGAAAGTGGGGATTGTATTTTTCTTCTCTTTTTTTTAACAGATCAAAATAATTGAAGTCAAATCACCTTCCCAAGATCACATAGCTAGATTTAAAAAAATTTTTTTTTCGGTACTGGGGATTGAACCCAGAGGCATTTTACCTCCGAGCTACACCCTCAGCCCTATTTTTTATTCTTTATTTTTGAAACAGGGTCTCACTAAGTTGCGGAGGGCCTCACTAAGTAGCTGAGGCTGGCCACAAACCCAGATCCTTCAGTCTCAGCCTCCCAAGTACTGGGATGACAAGCGTGCGCCACCACGCCTGGCTCACATGGCTAGATTTTGAGCCTGTTCTGCCTTCGTCCCAGCTGCACTGCCCTCCATGGCTGTGAGAAGCCTCATGTCTGGGTTCCCACTCCCAGGCTCCAGGGCAGTTTGAGGGTTTCTCAAACTCTGCAGGGCCCCTGGAGTGAGGATCTGAGGCTGGGACACTTTTCTGGCCTGAGGTCAGCACTTGGGTTATGTGTTCCAGATCTAGCTGTATTGGGTGGAGAACATTCTAGAAACATCTAATTTCAGGTTTTTGGTCCTTTGAGTGAACAAAAGCTGGGAGTTTGTGGAGAGTTACCTGGAAGTGGGGTTTCAGAGGGTCTTGGAGTTTTTCCAGCTTAAGACAAAAACCAGCTCAGACACCAAAGGTCCTTAGAAGGCATGATTCCTGCCACCCTGAGGACCCTCATGTGTCAGGGACACGCTTGTGTGGTCATGGGGGGCACAGGGACAGTGACAGGAATGAAGAGGCCCCACGCTGGCTCTACAGAGGACTCTGTATTATGCCCCAAGGAAGTTGTCCTGTGACCAGTGGCTTTGTGGACCCCTCAGCTTTATTAGGGTATAATTGACAAATGAAAATTAGATACTTTTATGGTATATATGACATTTTGATATATGTATTACATTGTGAAATGATTAAATCAAGCTAAATTAACATACCCATCAGCTCGTATGTTTATCTTTTTTTTTTTTTGTGGTGAGAGCATTTACGATCTCTTGTTCTCTTAGCCTTTTTCAGGAATGTAGTCAATATTATCTACTAACTGTAGTCGCTGTGCGGTCACCAGCAGATCTCCAGAACTTACACCCTGCCTACCTGAAATTTCGTACCTTTGACCACCACCTCTTCATCCTCCCCTCCCGTGCCCCTTCCCTCCCAGTCCAATCTCCTGGCAGCCATTGTTCTATCCTCTGCTTCTATGAGTTAAACTTTTTTAGATTCAATATATAAGTCGTTTTCTTTCTGTACCTGGTGATTTACTTAGTATAATGAATTCTAGCTTCATCCAGGTTGTCAGACATGACAAAATTCCATTCTTTGTAAAGGCTGGATGGTATCCCGCTGTGTATCTGCGCCACATTTTCTCTGTCCATTCAGCCACTGAGGGACACTTGGATTGATCACACGCCATGGCTACTGTGAACAGCGCTGCAATGACCATGGGAGTGTGGATGCCTCTTTAACATACTGAGTTCATTTCCTTTGGATATATGCCCACAAGTGGGATTGCGGGATAATATAGCAATTCGATTTTTAAGTTTTTAGGAAACTTTACATTGTTTTCCATAATGGCTGCACTAAATTACACTCCCACCAACAATGCGCAAATAACCAGGGCCTCTCTCGCACCCGGCTCCAGCCCCGGTTCCTGCCCTCCCACCTTCTGCTTCCTCCCTTTGGGCGTCTGCGGGCCCTGCAGCTTTCTCTTCAGGCTGGACGTGAGCCAGCGCCCAGTACTTTGTGAGTCGAGTGTCAGGACAAGGTGTGACTTGATTCTCCCAGAAATCTCCCTTGTACCAGAGATAGCCTCCTGGGCCTGGGAACTCTTAAGGACCAGAGTTCAGTTCCCACCACTCCCATCACATTGGGAATCTCAGAAGGTGCAAGTTCCACATTTCCTGGTGGTGACAGATCAGAGGAGGGCCAGATGCGACAACAGGGCTGCTGCTGGAGGGGCTGAGAGGTGACCGATTGGTTAAGCCTGCACAGCAGATAAAGAAAGCACCCCTTCCTGCCTTTTCAAGCAATGAAGCTGGTGGTACAGTACAGAGCTCTCTGCTCTGAGCCTGTAAAGCCTTAAATGTCCAGGGAGAACTCGTTGTGGATCTTTCTTCTCTTATTGTGTTCACTCCTAGGCCAATTGTGAGCTCCTGGAGATTAAGGGTATGTTTTGGTCTTTGTATTTATGAAGTGATGGGTTATAGCATTACTCTGGCATGGTTTTTAAGGAAAAGGATGTTAGGGGACCATACAAGATGTTCATCACATTTCAATTAAAAGGAGTTTAGCCAGATGTGGCAGCACACACCTGTAATCCCAGTATTTGGGAGGCTGAGACAGGAGGATATTAGGTTTGAGACCAGCCTCAGCAACTTAGCAAGTCCCTGTTTCAAAATAAAAAATAAAAAGGGCTGGGGGTCTAGCTCAAAGGTAGAATGCCCCTGGGTTCAATTCCTAGTACCAAAAATAATATTTTTCCCATAAAATCTGCCTCCCCACCTTCCTTTTCACCTAGTTTGTATATTAAAAATTAGTTTGTTTTGATAGTAAAAAAAAAATATATATATATATATATACATATACATAGCAGAGCAGTGGCCTTCTAAGGGGGAGCTGAAGAGCTGGAAGGGACCCAGAGGTAGACTCTGGGGAAGGTAAACTGGCAGGAAAACACATGGGATCGGTTCCTGGGAGGAGCGAGGAGACTCAGGTGCATTGGGGGGTCCTTCTGCACATGAAGGACAGCCCCTGGGTACAGTGGGAGGCATTCCGCAAGGCTCCAGGGGCAAGGCTGAAGACCCCAGTGCTTCTGAAGATGGTTGCTGCCCACAGACAGGAGAGGCAGCCTCAAGAGCTCACGCATGACCTTGCCAAGGGTGTCCACGGAGAAACTCAGTGACTCATGCTGCACTTGGTTTAATTGGATGAGCGGGTCTGACATCTGTCCCAACCCTCATTCCTAGGATTCCACCACTCATCTTCAGTGCTTGAGTCTGTGGGGGAAGCAGGCAGTCTAATTGGTGGAAAGACAATTAAACAAACTCAATATCTGGATGACTTGGAGGAGGTATAAGAAGGATATAGTTGTAATAATTCTACATATTCAAAAGACGTCCAAGAGTGTATTAAAGATTTTTCTTTCTCAGTACACCCTTCTGCCAGCTACATCCCAGTCAGAAGGACTCTAATCAGTCAGGGTTGCTCTCGGTCACTCCTGGGGGCTCACATGTGGATGCTGCATTGAGCCTCTCAGATCCACCTCCGTAGGTGAAGTGCCTACTCCCACAGAAACTGGAAGTGCTGCCCTAAGACCTCCATCAGAGCCACCACTCACGTCTGTAATCCCTGTACTTGGGAGGCTGAGACAGGAGGAGTCGAGGCCAGTGCATGGTAACTTAGTAAGACTCTGTTTCAAAATGAAAGAAATAAAAAGGGCTGAGAGTGTAGCTCAGTGGTAGAACACCACTGGGTTCAATCCCCAGTACCCCCAACCCCTGACCTCTATCAGTGGCCAGGATCCTTTGGAAATTGCCTTGGCTGGAGAAAATGGCCTCGTTCAAAGCCACACTGCCTCTCCAGGTGATCCATATCAAAGACTGTCCCCTTGCTCTACTTGACAGTTCCAAGTCTTAGCTAAGGTGCTTTGGAGTCCCTTGGACCATCCTGGTTGCTCTGAAATTCTCCATGCTGCTTCTAAGGCCTCACCCAGGACATATTGTATTGTGCATGCATGGCATTCTTTTAATACTTGACTGTTTCTCAAGGCTGGAAGCTGTGTCAAACATTCATTTAGATGAGTCCAAGTACACAGTAGGTAGTCAATAAATGTAGGTGAACCATTCTGGTACTACTAGTAGTAATGATTGCTAACATTTTTTGAGGCTTACTATATGTCAGGCTCTGAACAAAGAGCTTTGCATACAGCCTTTCAGTTAATCAGTGTATATCCACAGAACATATGGTATTATTATCATGATTTCAGAGATAAAAAACTGAGGCTTAGAGAAGTACAATGACACGATTGAGGTCATAGATGATAACTGATAATTTGGATAATCATATCTTCCTTAGGCGTAGTACACTCACTCTTTTTAAAAATACTTTTATTGGTGCATGATAGTCTCACATCATAATGTAGTTCATGATAGTGACATACATGCACACAGCACTTGGTGAGTTTTCCCCCAGCTTCCTCCCCACTCCCCCCTTCCCCATACATGATATTGAGATTGGCATTTGTATTCTCACATATGTACATAATGTCAGTGGAAGTGTTTCCTTCATTAATTCTCCCCCACCCAGACCACCTACCTTGCTCCACTGGGGTTTCTCCTCCATTATCTAAAGTCCCTCTTGTATCCTGATTAATCCCTAGCTTCCACATATGAGAGAAAACATATGACCCTTCACTTTCTGTGACAGGCTAATCTCACTCAGCACAACGTTCTCCAGGTCCATCCATTTTCCAGCAGATGACATAATTTAGTTCTTATTTATTGCTGAGTAGAATTCTATTGTATGTATATCCCATCATTTTGTAATCCATTCATCTGTTCATGGACACCTAGATTGGTTCCATAGTTTAGCTATTATAAATTGTGCTGCTATAAACATGGGTATGCATGTGTTACTATAATATTCTGATTTCAGTCCCTTTGGAAAGATACCCAAGAGTGGTATAGCTAGATCATATGGTGGATCCATCCCCAGTTTTCTGAGGAATCTCCTCACTGATCTCCGTAGCGCCTGTGCTAATTTGCAATTCCACCAACAGTGTAGAAGAGTTCCTATTTTCCCACATCTATCACGAAAATCTGTCACCAAAACCTCGCCAGCATTTATTGTTGTTTGACTTCTTGATGACTGCCATTCTAATTGGGGTTAGATGGAATCTCAATGTAGTTTTGAGTTGCATCTCCCTGATTGGTAATGATGTTGAACATTTTTTTCATATATTTATTGGCCATTTGTATTTCTTCTTTTGTGAAGTGTCTGTTTAGTTCAATTGCCCATCTCTTGATTGGGTTATTTGTTTTTTGTTATTAAGTCTTTTAAGTACTTTGTATATTTTAGATATTAGTCCTCTATCAGAGGAGTAGCTGGCAAAGACCTTCTCCCATTCTGTAGGCACTCTCTTTAGACTCTTGATGGTTTCCTTTGCTGAATGGAAGCTTTTTAGTTTAATACTATCAATGTTTAATTTTCTATTTTGTTTTTTTTTTACTCCCATGTGGTTGAACAATTTTACAGATGAGGAAAGAGGAAGTAAAGGTTTATATGATCTAAGTCTGAGTAAAGTCACAGAAGTGTGGCTGAGGGTGGTGTAAGATCAGGGCTCCTGATATACCTTGAATCTGGGTGCCTTTTCAACAACCATGGTGACTTCGAAGGGTGGGCATACGCTCAACTGGCAGCTGGGTGGTGGACTTGAGATGCACCAAGGACACTCATGGCTCCAGAAATGATTGTAGGCTGTCAAACTCCTGGATTGTTTTGCAGTTTTTGGGAAAGCCCCAAATGGTGCTGTTGTACATTGGGACGTCATTCAATGCAAAGTGGAGATGGTAAAAGACATGCATAGAAACAATGATTCTGAAAACAACTGACTGGTTATGACCAAGAAGACTTAAAAAGCCTTCCACTAAAATTACTGGAGATGTGCAATCATTTTTTATATTTTAGCTCTGCTAATGTTGCACAAGGATCACAAATCTGTCACCAAAACCCCTCACACATTTTTAAAAACTTGAATCCAAAGGAAAAAGTGTGCCCATATTGTGTTTAGAATTTCACGTGGATACCCTTCTGAAGATTTACAGAAATCGTGTCCTATTTTTAAGGAATTCTTCTACAGGCTACATCATGGCCCTCCAAGTATGTTTACTGCTTGAAAATAAACAATGTAGACAGGAAACTGATGTGGGATAAACATGATCCTTATGTTTTACTCCCACATCTCAGAAGGGTCAAGGTCTTGATGTGACTTCATGCTGCATGATGTTGGTAGTTTAGCTTGGCTCATTTCTTCTGGCTACGCTTCTTCTTTTTTTATAAATTGACAAATTATAGCTGTATATATTTGTGGGGTACAAAGTGGTGTTATGATTCTTGAAGCAGAAGGGAAATAGGATGACGAGAACATGGGTATTAGTAATGACTTTCGATTGTGATCAGTGACCAGCTGGCCAGCCTCCATAAACAAAGGGCGCTTTTGTCAGCAAGCGCATGGACGACAGAGCAGAGCTGATCTTCACATTCGGGAAGTATACACAACATAAGGCCAAGGCCAGATTTCAGCAGCTGCTTGGGTTTTCTTTGAGTTCTGGTGAACCAAGAGTAGCTGGGACTTTCCTCCCTTTCTTACTAGGGCATGCACACCACAGCAAGACCCTTCGACGTATATGGCCTTTTAAGATCACATCTTCCTCTCACCACTGACTAGGTGTGGTGCATCTTGTTAGACAACTGTTCATTATAATCATTCCTCAGTCATGCAGGATACTGATGGTCATGACGGCCCAGATGTCACATGAATAAATATGACTGTAAAAGATCATGTATAGGCTGGGCATGGTGGTGGATGCCTGTAATCCCAGTATTTGGGAGGCTGAGATAGGAGCATCGCAGGTTTGAGGCCAGCCTCAGCAACTTGGTGAAGCCTTCAGCAACTTAGTGAGACAATAGGTAGAATGCCCCCGGGTTCACTCCCCCGCACCACACACACACTGCACACACACACACACACAAGACAATAAGACCATAGTAGTTCTTCAGTCGGAAAACACGGGCACTCTTAACTTTGCTGGTTCATTTCTTCTTCCCTCTATACCACCCTCCCTCGCCTCTGTTACTTATTCTCTTGGTGCTCTGGTTCTCTGGGGATAGTAGACAGAGCGATTTAAAGACCATTCTTGTTCTTGAGAAGCTCGCATTATGGTGAACATTTCCTTCATTAGGATCTCACCAGGAGGATTCTTATTTAAAACAGAGGGACTTTGTGACTAAGGGAATAATGATAGCAAGGAATTGTAGACACCAGTGATGGATGAGCTGAGAAGCCAAACAGGGACCCAAGATTAGCAACAGCAGGCAGCCTTTTACCATCCCCTGTCAGCGGAGAGGGAACGAGGGGGTCAGCATGGAGGGACCAATTCACCCAAGCTGCAACTTTGGTGGGTTTGTTCCCTGGAAGCGGAGATCACAGTGGGATTTAGCTGTGTTGGAGACACACAGCTCTTCCAAGGTAGAGAAGAGAGAACCTGGCTTCTCCATCCGTCCTGTCGCACTGTCTACACCAGACAAACCAAATAAGAATTCTCCTGGGCTGTTGTTTATCTGCAGGGATGGCTTTGGGCCTGTTTGCTGCTCAGATCCAGTCCTCAGCCCTCCTTTCTCTGTTCTGAATCTCCGAGGCTAAGAATTGCAGCCTACAGGGGCCAGCCCCTGAGAGTCGGGACAGAGAAAAGGAGGCTCAAGGACCAGATGAGTGGGTCCAGGGGGTCAGGACCATCTCAGCAGGTATCAAGATCTGTGTTAGACGCTCATGGGGTGTTCTTTCTCTAATTCTTCATCCTTCCACTTCCTGCTTGCTGTACAGTCCCGGTCAGTGATGCTCATTCTAGAAAGATTTCTCTGGACTCTGCTAGTCTGAGTTCTGCTTCTCTTCTGTGCTCCTAGAATGTCCTGGGCATGTTTTTTGTTAAGATGTGGAGGATTATCTTCAGTTGTAATTGGCAGTGCACTGCTTTCTTTCTCTCCATCATCCCCAAATCTTCTTGATGGCATTTCTTATCCATCTTTCTATCCCCAGTCCCCAGCACCCTTCTTCAGTAAGAGAGCAATAAATGAAGAAATGCCTGACTCTTGTTAACTGAGAAGATGTGTAAGACATGAGGAGCTATGTTCACATGCTAATGACTTGTTGGTAAAATGCAAAAACTGCGCAAGAAAGGTCTGGTTAACTCTTTTTTTCTTTCTTTGAGAATATGCAGTTTTATTTTTGGAGCCAAACCTAAACTCCATAGGTGGGGAGCTGGGTATCCTTTATCATTGCTTTTGGATGCTAAATGTGTGTCTTTGGCAGATAGAAACCGTTGACAGATTGCTGGAAAGGCAACCAGGGATGACAGAAGTGTGAAACAAATGGCCTTGGGAGCTGAAAGTTGAGCGTCTGAATGCTCCCTTCTCTTACACTGATGGCTGTCTACCAGAATAATATGTCCATTTGTCCCTCGGTCTCTTTTCCTTCATTCCATCACAGACTGAGTGTTGATACTATAGACGGCAAACAAAAAGATAGTTTTAATCACTGGACCAGGAGAGTGCATGCTCTTCATGCTTGAAAAGAATTATCTCATTGGTCCTTTTCTATGTGCAACAATTGCTCTCCTTCTCCACAGAGTTAGATGTGATAGCTTTTTTTTTTTTTTTTGGTGTGTGTCTAAGTCACATGACACATTCTCGCCAAAGTATCTTGCTTGTCTCCTGTCTCCCTCCTGAGTGCATGGACACTGGGTTGGCATAATTTGTCATAAACATTTCTTTAAAACCTTGTAGAATTTGTTCATGAAGCAAGTAGCAGTTTATTTTATGAACTTCATTGATTTAAGTAACTTTTTCAGGATATGGGATGGATACTAGGGCATAGAAATTTTAAGGCAAGAAATGTTTTCTATTTTGTTTCAACATATAATGATATGGACTAGATAGACATAATTTCATTGTATTTCAGATTTTGAGTACATCTGTTACTCATTCTTGTCTTCCAATCACCTTGTTTTCCTCTCCCAAATCAGCTATTATTATTTGTTTCTTGTGTATATTTGTAGAATTATTTATACTCTTTGGGATGTGTGTGTGTGTGTGTGTGTGTGTGTATGTGTGTGTGTGTGTGTGTGTTACTGGGGATTGAAGCCAGGGGGCATTCTACCATCCTTTTTTAATTTTTTTGTTTTGAAACAGGGTCTTGATAGGTTGCTGAGAGTCTCGCTAAGGTACTGAGGCTGGTTTCCAACATGCGATCCTCCTGTCTCAGCCTCTCAAGTACTAGGACTATAGGCATGCACTGCCATGCCCTTCCTCCATATTTATAAAAGCAAAGTACACTCCCCCTTCCCACCACTACACCAACATGCAGTACAAATGGAGCATATTGCAATACTATTTTGCATTTGCCACTTGCGTTTTTTAAACTCAACACCACACAATCCATAAATTTAAGCATACCAGGAGAACTCTTCTTTCACTTTAAATTTCCTAAATAGGCCTGTTTCTGATGCTTAAGAAGTTACATTTCTGTAAGAGACTTTTCTGTGGGTAAAATCTGCAACACTCAAGAGACAACACATTAAACTTCCTCAAGGGCTTAACAATTGGCATGAGTTGGTTAATATTCAAACTTTCTAATCTAATGGGGGGTGGTTGATGAGAGCTTAAGTGATTTTAATTTTGGGAGAGAAAGATTGCTAGGAGGAGGAAGAGAGATGCTAAGAGAAAACTTTCCCCGCTTCTCCGATTTGTTGAGTACCCTTCCAAATTGTAAACAACTCAGAGGGGGTGAAGTCACGGAAGGCAGACAGCCAAGGAGAGCATACTTGAGTCAATATTGCAACACCAATGTGATCCTCAAAGACAAACATATTCTAACCCTGGGAGATAAGGACTGTTTTGTAAATGCTGTTAAGACGAGCTGGAAGATGTTAATAGGAATTTATTCAAAGGATTCCAGATGTAGTCAACATCTCAGCTGTAAGGGTGTTTGTTCATCACAGCATCGTGATGAAAGAGTGAAAAAATTTCAATGACACCAATGTCCAAAAATGGAATATTGGTTGTACAAATGATGGTATGTCTATCTATGAAGGATCTTGACAGATAATTTTTTCTTTTGGTACTGGGGAATGAACCCAGGTCATTCTACCTCTGAGCTGCACCCTCCAGGCCTATTTTAATTTTTGTTTTGAAATGGGGTGTTGCTAAGTTGCTGAGGGTCTTGCTAAATTGCCAAGGCTGGCCTCGAACCTGTGATCCTACTGTGTCAGCCTCCCAAGTACTGGGATTACAGGCCTGTGTCACCATGCTCAGCTTCAGATAATTTTTAATGATAAGTAAATGGTTTGCACTATAATGTTAAGTAGAAGAATGAGCATGTAGCATATTGTTCAATTTTGGTGAAATATATTTATCATCAATATATGAGAATATATGTTTAGAACAAGTATGTATTTATATGAAATACATCTGGGTGGTAGGATTAAGGACGATTCTGTGTGTGTGTGTGTGTGTGTGTGTGTGTGTGTGTGTGTGTGGTGCTGGGGATAGAACCCAGGGACATTCTACCTCTGAGCTACACCCCCAGCCCTGTTTTATTTTTTATTTGGAAACAGGGTCTCACTAACTTGCTATGGGCCTCGCTCACTTGCTGAGGCTGGCCTCAAATCTGTGATCCTCCTGTCTCATCTTCCCAAGTACTGGGATTACAGGCATGTGACACCACTCCTGGCTTAACTGTGATTTTAATTTTCCTTTTTGCTTGTCTGTATTTTCCAAAATTTCTTCAGTAAATGTGTTCATTTTGCAAAAATAATTTTGAAACATGTAAGTCTGACTTGCTGAGATGTATGTGAAGCAGTTTATATTGTCAGTTTCAGTCCTTCTTCTACTTCTTCTGTTTTGCCAATTGTCATATGCTCAAAATGATTCATGGAAGTTTAATGTGAAATATGTATGATATGAAAATAGCAGGCAGTGTAGCCCAAGGAAACAATACTCAAGAAATCCAATCTTTTTTCTTGAACTTCTTTCCTGAGAATTCTATTTAGCATCATTTCTTCCATTCAACTTGGAAAATACTATTTGCTCCAATATTGTGCACAGTATCTGTAATGAAATAGAAGACTCATGTGGTCTTTACTGATTTTTGGAAGTCCTATCAGCCAGCTGACTCTATTCCCATTTTACTCTTTCGAGATTGAGTTTTTCTGTCTGAGCGTGGATGGTGGTCTATGTATTCTTTCCTCTAGAGACGTGGGTCTTTTCAGCAGAGGCTGCCTTTTATTGCTTCAAGGCATGTTGGCAGTGGGCGTTGGCAAGGTCCCTAAGCTTATGTTTCACTCTGCTGATCCACATAGCAAGGAGGTGGCTATATTTGCCTCTGTGGCCATCAGTTGTCTGAGAACTTAGATATAGAGGTGGCTATCCTGCAAACACAGTCCTTCAACTTAAGTCCTCACACAATGCCTGTTAAGGAAGCAGGAAGAAAAATCATTCCTCTACCAAACAGATGAAATAAATGCAAACTCACGAAACTTCCAATAAAGCACAGATTTTCTTCAACAAAACAGAAGCAAAAACATGCTCTAATAACTGAATGTATGAATGAGTTTCATGAGAAGTGAACTTATTACAGATGCAATAAATGTTTGGGTATGTTTCCAGTTATTTATTGCCATTATGATTCTGCAAACACATAATCCTAAACTCCAGTGCCGGATAACAATAAACATTTCCCTCTTGGGTCTATGGGACAGCTAGGCGACTGGCTTAGTGATTTTATCTGGGTTTTCCCTGCATCTGCAGTCAGCTGGAAGTTTGTTCTGCTTCACATGGTCTCTCATTCTCCAGCAGGTTAATCTGGCTTTGTTCTCATAGTGGAAGCAGAGGTCAAGAAAGAGAGGAAGTTTTTAAGGTCTCCTGAGGTCTAGGCTTGGAGCTGATACAGTGTCATTCCTGGCATATCCCATTGTCTAAACCAAACCATACGGCAAGTTCAGATTCAAGGGGTGGAGAAACAGACTCCACCTCTTTTTTTTTTTTCTTTTTTTTTTTTGCTGTACCGGGGATTGAACGCAGGGGCGTTCTACCTCCACGCTACACCCCCGGTCCTATTTTTTTATACTTTATTTTGAAACCGGGTCTCACGAAGTTGCGGAGGGCCTCACTAGGTAGAGAAAGAGAGAGACAGGGAGAAAGAGAGAGAGCTGAGGCTGGCCTCGAACCCGGATCCTCCGGTCTCT
>PVJS01048505.1:0-15029 GCA_004027185.1 Glis glis
AAAAAAAAAAAAAAAAAGGATAAAAAATAGGGCTGGGGGTGTAGCTCAGAGGTAGAATGCCCCTGGGTTCAATCCCCAGTACTGAAAAAAAAAAAAAAAAGAATTGCCCTGATCCCATTTACTACCTTTTGATTTGAATCCAACTCTGATAGGAATGCCATCGGCCTTTCTTTTTATTTGCATTAACATGGGACACATTTTGCATTCCTTTTTATCCTTTTGAGGTAATTTTATGTTCAGTGTGGTCACTCCCTTTGAAATTTTCTACACACCAGGTGATTGTTTTTCTTTGCTTATGGGGGAAGGTCTAGAATGATTAATATTAAAAATTAAGATGATTTTTGATCAGCAAGTACATGGTCCCTATTCAAATCTGTCAGGCCCAAATGACAAGAAATGGGAATGATTGAAATGTATTTTTGTCTTATCAGTTCAGAGACTCGGGAGCCTCGGGGAGTCAGAAGCAAGCTACAGCCAGAGGCATCTGCACAGGAAATGTTGCCTCAATGCTAAAGAGTTGGTTTTTGACCTGATGAGCAAATTTGTTCTCATGAGACGGCACTTCACGTGGCACATCAGGGAGCAGAGAGAGGGTGAATGCTTGGCGGGACCCTGGCCCTGTGAGCTCACCGCCGCCGCCACCGATCTCCTAGGACCCCGGTGCTCTTGCCACTATCTCCCCGCTGAGGGCACTGGTAAATTTTCTGCAGGAGTCTCTTCACCCCTCCCAGGAGGCTCTGCATGCAGCGAAGCAAAGTTAGCAAAGCTCTTTCCCTAACCAACCAGGCCGGAACTCTGCCCTGCCTGCCAAAGTTCCTCACAAGGGGCGACAGGTGGCCCCACTCTATCTTAGTCCCCAGTGTATATTTGACAACGATTTCAGTGGGAGGTTAGAGAGATGCGTGTGTCAAGGGGTGAGGGTGTTAAAAATGACTCCCTGGCAGGCGTGGTGGCGCATGCCTGTAATTCCAGTACTTGGGAGTCTGAGACAGGAGAATTGCAGGTTCAAGGACAGCCTTAGTAATTTAGGGAGTTTCTCAGCAACCCAGCAAGACTCTGTTTCAAAATAAAAAATAAAAAGGGCTGGGGATGTAGTTTGGAGGTAGAATGCCCCTGGGTTCAACCCCTAGTACAAAAAAAAAGAACCCCTGTAATGGTTTGGACTTAGAATGTCCCCCTAGTCTTCAAAGAAACGTACCAATGTGGGAGCCAGGGCTTGGTTGCTAAGGAGGGATCCCTGGGGGTGACTTTGGGGATTATATATGTTTTTTCCTCCCCTTGCTGGCTCTCTGCTTGCAGCCTCTGTGACGTGAGAGTGGCGCCTAGTGCTCGCCCTCTCTCTGCTTCCCGCTGCCATGCCCTGAGCTCCACAGGCCCGGCCTGACAACGGATGGACCTCTGAATCTCCAAACGCCGTGAGCAAATGGGTCTTCCTTCTCTGAGTTGTGTGGCCAGTCGCTTTGGATCACGGCAGCGAGAATGCTGACCGAGACAGCCCGAGCTGCACCTGGCACCCACTGCTCCCCATCCGCGGGTGCTGCGGCTCCCTGGCCCTCTTACCTTGCTCAGGAGGAAACGGCAGCTTTCCAGCGTGCAAGGCCAGCTCTAAGGCAGAGTCCTCCTGAGTCACAAACGGCTCGAGATTCAGGGGCAAGGACATGATGTACTGCCCGATCTGAAACAAAGAAAGCACTTTCAGCCGACACTGACGCATGCGGGTAATTACTTACTCGGGACGTTCGTGTGAAAGCAAATGGCAGAAAGACAAAATTGCTAGACCGGGGGTAAGCGCCAGTGTGTGGTCGCACTAGTTATGGCAACACCTTAATTTCAAAAATGGAAGTTTACGTGAGATTCACCCTTCTCAGCAACGGCCCCAGTATTTTGGCATGCCCCCAATGTAACCCACTTCAAATGAGGTGATGGGTGCCCAAGTGCTCTGTAAGATGCAAAGCACAGGGTAGAGATGAGTTCTTACTGCTGTTCGTAGGTGAGAAACCAGCAAGATGTCAGAAAGTGCATGGCTGACAAAGGATTCAAATCCTGTCTTCTGGACTTGGATCTGTTTCTCTCCCTTCTAAATGATTTTTCTTTTCCCAGTACTGGGGATTGAACCCAGGGGCATTCTATCTCTGAACTACACCCCCAGCCCTATTTTTAATTTTTGATTTTGAAACAGGGTCTCACTAAGTTGCATAGGGCCTCACTAAGTAGCTGAGGCTGGCCGTGAACTTGCGATCCTCCGGTCTCAGCCTCCCAAGTACTGGGATTACAAGCATGCACCACCACGCCCAGCCTTCTAGATTATTTAACTAGGGGAAAGAAGAAACTTTGAAAACATTCATTTATAATTATAATTAATTTGGAGAGAAATGTACACTGTTTTCATAATACAAACTAGAAAATAAAGACTGACAAAACCTTCTTGGCTGGTGGGTAAAGTTTTAAGACATTTGGGACAATCCCACAATTACTATAGTATTTGTCATGTGTGTGTCAGATATTTATGTGATGATTATCATGGGTCTATTTTAAGCACCTACCTCTATTACAACACATAATTGCCTTGTATTTTAAGGTAAGTATATGTTGCATCTCAAAATAAGGTTGATTGGGCATTACAAATATATTTTTTGAAATGGTGTTTGACACTATTGTTGATATTCTTTCTTCTTTTTTTTGGTGACATATTCATTCTATGATACTCACCTTACTGATAATTAATTCTATAAGCTACAAATCAGAAGACTATCAAAGTAGGAGCCGAGTGGTGGTGCACACCTGTACTCCCAGTAGTTGGAGGCTGAGACAGGAGGATCACAGGTTGGAGACCAGCCTCAGCAACTTAGCAAGACTCTCAGCAACCTAGCAAGACCCTGTCTCAAAGGAAAAAATTTAAAAAAAGGCTGGGGGTGCAGCTCAGAGGTAGAATGCCTCTGGGTTCAATCCCCAGTACCACAAAAACAAACAGAAGACTCTCAACGTCAGATCTCCTCAATCTAGCTTCACATACACCTACAGAGTGGCAAGTTCCAAGTTCCTTTCAGAGTGTGGTGTCCAGAGGTTAATGCAGACTTCAAAATATCCCCAGCTCAGAGAACTCTGGGATAATTCCACCCTCACTTCCAAACATTTAACATGGTCCAGACATCCAATGGTCCATAATGCCAACAAAAAATTCTTAATTTGGTGTCCTAAAGAGGTAAATAGTAAAATAAATGGCATTTTTTCTTTCATTCATTTAGTACATTGACTTAGTACAATCTTTCGCTGAAACTGGGCAAGTGGCACTTATAACCATCACCACTGTATCTATCAGCTGGCAAATGGCAACAAAACCATCACTTTCCCACAAGGCTGAGGGAAGGAAAGGCTGCTGCTTTCTCCTGTTAGAATCTCCTCATTATGATTCCATTTAACAAGCACCTCCTGAACACCTACTATGTGCAAACTGAGGCATATCCCTGTATGTGGTACCTTTCATCAGTAGCCACAACCTCCAGGTAAAATCCATGGGCAGTTTTATTTGAAATAAAATGTCATCATCATTATTATATCTGGCATATACATTGTTTTTAAATTTCCAAAGCCTTCATGATGCTCACACAGTTTGGGGCAGGGTGTGGGGGGTGCCCTTTAGGCACAAAATTTCAATAACCTGTCATCTCAAACTTCAATCAACCGCTGGGTATGGTGGCACATGCTTGTAATCCCAGTACTTGGGAGGCTGAGATAGGAGGATCACAGGTCTGCAGCCAGCCTCAGCTACTTAGGGAGACCCTGTTTCAAAATAAAAAAAATAAAATAGGACTGGGGGTGTAGCTCAGAGGTAGAATGCCCCTGGGTTCCATCCCCAATGCCACAAAAAAAAAAAAAAACCCAACTTCAATCAGTGGCCTTATATTGTACAACTGCTGTCATTCCTAGACATATTCCAAGCCTCCAAGTCTCTCTTGTGAGTCTTGCCTATATTTATTCTTTGGAAATCAGGGTGGAAGAGTATGCTTATCTGAGACAGGAGGACCGCAGGTTCAAGGCCAGCCTCGGCAACTTAGCAAGGCCCTTTGCAACTTAGACCCTGTTTCAAAATTAAAAAAAAAAAAACAGGGCTGGGTTGTAACTCAGAGATAGAATGCCCCTGGGTTCAATCCCCAGTGCCACCAAAAATAAATAAATAAATAAATTTATGCTTATCCTCACACCTGTGAATATTTATCTACTCTTTTCACATACGCAATATATTATTTTTGATATCCCGTTTGGGTAAACTCCACGACTTGGGGAAAATGAAACTGTGATAGAACCTTGGTTTCCCCACTGCTGTGCACACAAAGCATCCTATCAGGGCAACCACTTATCCAGTGGCTGCTTCTCCCTGGCTGTCCTCTCATCCTGGAGCCTTGGTGGCTCCTATGAAAGAGGCCACTGGATATGATTGAGACCGTGAACCGTCTCACAGTACTGTCCTTGCATGAGGGGTATGTTTAGCGAACGCTCCTTTCCTGAGTCCTGGTCCTCAGCCTCCAGAGACGAGGGTCGCGGCAGGTGGGAAAGGCCTCAACCTGGAGACTCATCCCAGCCTCCTTACTTCTCTCTACTTCAGTTTCTTCACCTCAAACCCATTCCATAACCTCGCAAGTACCTTCCAGAAACATCTTTTTCTGAATCAATTTAGGTGGTAAGGCGTATCGTTTCAATTCTAAAACGATGACTATTCCCATTGGGTGTACGGACCAGCCCACATCTTTCCAGTTTCCTCGGTCCAGCACAGCAGGTGGTGCCGGAAAACAGAAGGAAATGACTGCCACTGAGACTCTGCTCCGGGCGGAGGGAGGGCAGAGCCCGCCCCCCCCCCCGTGTCTGACAGCGGACTGCCATGCACTTCTTCTAATTGCATATTTACTTCTCAAGTTCCTTTATCTCTATTACAACTGAGTCACAACTTACATAGGGGCTAGGTTCTAAGGTACGAGGATAAGGCAGAAGTCACCCGGGAAACTCCAGATCTCCTATCATGTGAGGTAAGCAGGGTTTGGGGTATATTACTCCTATGTAGTATATCTTGTGAACACTGACACTTAAGAGCTCCTGAGCTGGACTGCAGGGAGGAACGGAAGGAAAGGCCACATGCAGATGACCAGGGAAACAATTCTAAGTGTCCCCGCTCCCCTGCAGGCTTATTTGGTGCTCTTTTATGGTTTTTTTTTGGGGGGGGTACTAGGGACTGAACTCAGGGGCATTCTACTTCCAAGCTACACCCCCAGCCCTATTTTATTTCTATTCTGAAACAAAGTCTCACTAAGTTGCAGAGGGCCTCACTAAATTGCTGAGACTGTCCTCGAACCTGTGATTCTCCTGTCTCAGCCTCCCAAGTACTAGGATTACAAGCATGCACCACCACGCCCAGCTTCGGTGTTCTTTTAATATTAAGCCTCTGTAACTACAATTCTTAAGATATTTGTTTGTTGCTGTGAGATTAAGCATGAAAGCACTTGGCACAGAGCACAGCACAGTCAGTACTAAGAATTTGCTGAACTTGAATTCAGAATCCCGCACATACTGCTTTTCTCAAAAGTCATAGGGCAGAATTTAGCCTCCTGCTTTTTGATTTTCCAAGTCAGAATTTCCTATTGGACTCTTAAATCTAATGCCCTTCAGGACTGGCCAATCTCAAACCGGGAGAGATGGGGAGGGGTGAAAAGGTCTTAGGGTCTGCAACTGCTCTGCGGCTCTGGATGCAGACCATCTGAAAACAAAGATGCAGGGAATACTGAGCGGGCAATGACTACTTGGCCTAGAAGGACCAGAATCAAAAGACAAGGGAGCACCACCCTGGAGAAGTACCTAGAAGCTCTTACATTGCTAATGTACTCGAGAGGGGTGAGGCTGAAGGCGGGCAGGTCGTCCGTCAGGGTCTCTCCAATGCCGGCTGTGTTCCAGCTCTAGGAAAGAAGGAGAGGAAGCAGTTAATACCGCAGCAACCAGGCAGCCCAGAAGCACCACGCAGAGGTACCCAAAGAACTCGGCCTTCCCTGTAAGCATGGTCTGTGGTCAGAGCTGACCTGTGGGACTACCACAACACAGCAGGCCAGGGACCTCTCTTCAAATCTCCTTGAAGCCCGCTAGAGAAAGTAATCATTTCTTTCTCTCTGCATTCCTGGAGACCCATACAGCAGGAATCCACCTTCTCAGTCCAGCTATTGGCTGACCCTGGGTCCCTTTTGTTTATCTCACTGGAAACATGAAGTGAGTCAGATATCCCTTGGTCTGAGTTCCTCTGCCCAATGGGGTCACCATGCAAAAAGTTGCTGGACACAGGCAGTACCATGTGATGGTTTAGATATAGAATGTCCCCTGAAAGAGCTCGTGTATTGACAATGCAAAAATGTCAGAGGTGAAATAATTGAAATCAAGAGGGGTCTAATCTCATCAGTAGATAAACCCATTGATGGATTAATAGATTTATTGGGTGGCAAGGTAGGCAGGTAGGGTGTAGCTAGAAGAGGTAGGTCACCAGGGCTGTGGCCTTGGGGACTATATCTATGTCCCTCGTCCGCTCCCTTTGCTCTCCTTCTCTCTGCTTCCCGCCGCCATGCCCTGAGTTCCGCAGATGTGACCAGGCCTAACATGGACTGAAACCTCTGGAATCTCCAGAAATGTGAGCAAATAACCTTTTTTCCTCTAAGTTGTTGTCATCAGGTATTTTGGGTCACAGCAGTGAGAATGCTGACTGACACCCCATGACCGTGAGCCTTCGGCACTCTTGAGGATGGGACCCCTTAGACTCTGCCTCAACTAAAGCTGCTGCTTTGATTTCTCTCCGCCTTCTGGATCTATTTCTCAACTGACTCAGACTCAGAGGAAGAGGGAGGGCGTGGAGCCTCCAAGCCCCAACAGCTGCCCTCTCTCCTCTCTGACCCTCTGCTGGAGGACCTCAGCACCTGCGGCCCCGGATAGTGGCAAGGTCTCTGATGTCACCGCACGAGCTTCTCAACCTCTTGTACGTAGGTAAGCCGCCAGGACACATGCACCTACAGACTTCAGCTTCGCACAGCTTCACACACAACTCTAGCTTTTCAATGCCAACCTGAGCTGCCCTGAAGCCAGCATGGAAAACAGGGCCTTTTCTAACTGGCCTCTGAGGTAACTCCTCAGGTCATGGTGCAGCTGTTCTCAGCAGCCACCTGATGCCCGATCCGGTTGCTTGATCCTTTAAGCAGCATTCCGGGAATGGAGTGACCACGTCCACCCCTGGGCTCCGGGCCCAGGCTGAGCCTCAGCAGGCCTCCCCACACACTCGAGCACCAACACATTCCGTCTCATTTTCTTTGCTGCAGGTGAGCTCTTTTCTTCCCCACCCCCGCCCTGTGGGTTTTCTAGATTCCTTGTTCTTGTTTGAGAATCTGCTTTCATTTCAAAGCATTCTACCTTTTTCCAGTTAACTCCCAATCCACTGAGAAGGAACATTCCAACCATCCACACTTACCAAGTATCCGTGGTGTACAGTGTCTCATGCTAAGCTTTATCGAGATGATACAAAGCAATGTAAGACTTGGGCCTTGTCCTCAGAAGCTACTTGGGGAAGCAAGATCCCCTGACATTCCCACCCTGTCCACTCCACCCCTCCCCTCTGTGCTCCCCACTGTGCGCACACAGGCAGGCTTCCATGGAGAGTTCTCAGTGTCTGCTGTGAGGTTTTACGCAATAAGAGTCCAGGGGAGCAAGAGCTCAGGGAGACTAGAGATGCATGCCGTGCACTGAGGCAGGAACAGGCTGGAAGGAGAAAGCACAGCTCTGAACAGCCATCTGTCACCGTGTGATATAGATAAATGTCAATGATCTATTCTGAAATTGAATATCGTGTTGGTTTATAGTCTTATAATATAAAAGGGCAATGCAATTTACCAGCAAATGTTAAAAGCAAACATCTAATGAGCAGGGTTTAATTTTCAAATCCTTCAGGCCCAAGTGTTTGCTTTTGTATTGTGTGCTGGGTGCTGGCTCCCAGAGAAGCCCTTCTAAACTCCAGCGCGGCTGGGTGCATTCCCAGCGGCCGGCGGGGGTGCGGTGCAGCCTGAATGAGGTGAGATCCAGCAACCAACAGCTGAGTCATAATAACGAACGCTGGAATGCAGAAGTGCAGGTGAGAGGGCCGGTGGGAAGCACTAACCTGTGTAGATGTAGAACTAAGACCAAGTAACGGGGGGAATTACGGCTGCAGAACAGAAGGTCAGTACCATAAGCTTTGACAAAATAAAATAATAAGAGCAACCGAGGAAGAGTCATATAAGGAATACTAAAGCCAGGCATAGGGGCACATGCCAAGTAATCCCATACTTGGGAGGCTGGGACAGGAGGACTGAAGGTTCGAGGTCAGCCTCAGCAACTTAGCAAGACCCTGTTCAAAATAAAAAGGACTATGGTTTCATTTGGAGGTAAAATGCCCCTAGGTTCAATCTCCAGTACCAAAAAAAAAAAAGAGAGAGAGAGAGAGAGAGAGAGAGAGAGGAATGTTAATCCCTTCATCTCTCAGAGCAGGTGAATCAATATTGGTATCTGTCTAAAATGGAAACATGATTAACAAAAAGTAGTAACTCCAGTCTCATAAGCTTTCTCATAATCTTCTTTTTCTTAACTTCGCAGAGATCTCCAGGGAGCTAGTATCCCTGTGATGAAGAAACAATGATTTCAAGTTGAACAATTCCACTGGTCTCATTTAGCTTCTCTTTTTTCCTAGGTCAATTAAAATTTATATTGTACACATTTTGTTTTTTAAAAACCAGCATGTGAAATACAATCCCACTTCTTCCTATGAACCTCTGTAACTACGGTGCCTGTCAGCCTTCAACATGTGTACACGTAGGCATAAAGAGAAGTCCGAATTGCTGGACGGACACCAAATATTTACGCTGATTATTTCCAGATGGTGTGATTTCGAAGGGATTTCTTGCATTTTTCTTCATACTTTCCTACATTTCTTGAGTTTCTGATAATGAATCTATATATAATTTTCATTTAAAAAAATCAACTAAGCCATTTCTCTTAAAAAATGTGAATCACAGGAAGAAAAAAAACTACCATTTATTTAGCATCTACTGTTGTGACTGGTGCCATCTTAATTCTACCACATGTACAATCTCACGTAACTTCACCAACCTATGTGATGAGGACTATTGTACCTCCATAGTAAAGATAAGAAGAATGAATAGCCTCAGCCTTGCAATGCAAGGGAACCACACAGGCGCTGCCCGGCACCACCAGCTTGCCACAGCACCTCGGCTACAGCTCTCCTCCACTTCCCGCCCCCTCCATGCTGGGAATGCAGAGTCTGATGGAGCAGACCCCACTGCACCTTCCAAAGAGTGACAATCACAGACCCTCGGGGTAGAAATCATGTAATTAAGCAGGGCGTGTGGCACACGCTTGTAATCCCAATACTTGGGAGGCTGAGACAGGAGGATTGCAGGTTGGCGGCCAGCCTCGGCTACTTAGTGAGGCCTCCGCAACTTGGTGAGACCGTTTCAAATTCAAGAATAAAAAATAGGGCTGGGGGTGTAGCTCAGAGGTAGAATGCCCCTGGGTTCAATCCCCAGTACTGCAAAAAAAAAAAAAGAAAAGAAAAAAATCATGTAGTTAAACTGCATCCTTTTCTAGATGGAGATTCTGGGACCTGGAAAGGGGATGAGACCTGGCCAAGGTCACACAGTGGCCCCTGACTCCTGGCCTGGTGCGCTTTCTAGAGGGCGGCAGAAGGCGAAGAACTTGTAATTATGCTGCATGAGGTCTTGTGTCCTAAGAGGACCTCTTAGGTATTAAAGGCCCATACCTGGATCCTTTCCAAAAGACTACCTTCCCAAAGATGGATTCCAAATGGACTTGAGGAGGCTGCCCGGGGCCATAGTCCAAAGCGAGCGAAGGAGGACTGGGGGAAGACACAGCAAGTAGAGAACACACGACTGCCAGGCGATGCCTCAGAAAGGAGTCAGGAAGAACAGAAAAGAGAAGGCGAGAGGGTGCGAGGCAGGGACGGTGAGACAACCCAGAAACAGCCGAACAGTGACGGTTTCAAGGAAGGGACCTGCAAAGCCCCTTCAGAAACAGGAGATCGAATCCGACAAGGTGCTCTCCTGAACCAAGCTCCAGAACCAATTCTCCAGAAAGGTTTCCTGTGGTATGAAAACAATTCGACCTCAGAAGACAGTGAGCTCAGCAGGGCGTGGTGGCGCACATCTGTAATCCCAGTACTTGGGAGGCTGAGACAGGAGGATTGCAGGTTCAAGACCAGCCTCAGCTACTTAGCGAGACTCTCAGCAACCCAGCGAGACCCTGTTTCAAAACAACATTTTAAAAAGGGCTTTGGGGGGTATGGCTTGGAGGTAGATAGAATGCCTCTGGGTTCAATCCCCTGTACCACCAAAACAAAAACCAAGAAGACAGTGAGCCCTTCTGACTTGGCCTAACCTCCCTCCCTTCTCCCTGAGAAGACACAAGGCAGCCTATGCTAAGTGGGACATGAGTCAAGCAACATTAATAATCCTAGAAAACACGCTGAAAATAAAGCATGCGAGGAACTGCAGTTAAGATAAGAAGTGCCTGCCAAGCCAGGAGTTAAAATGACCAAGCGACTCCCTGCGGCCCGGGACGGTCAAAGCAGGATCTTCCCCAGGCGTGTGGGGCGGGAGGGTGAAGGCTGCACTCAAGTGGATGAGCCCATGTTTGAGGAAGACGCAGGGCCTGGGGGAATCGCTGCGTCGGGGAAACTCACGTCCATCTTGGAAACAAGCAGCAGCTGCTGCTTGATGCGCAGGAAGACGGAATCAAAGGCCAGCTGGTGGGCCTGCTGGTTGAGGCGAGTCAGGGCGGCCCGAGGCGCAGCCAGCAGGTTGTGATTACTGGACCCTTTTTCCTTGGACAAGAAAACGCAAAAGGCAGTTTGTTAGGCCCTGAATCCAACCGAGGTATAGGCTACACACGTTGAAAAACCCGAGAGCAAATAGGGAAAGGGGTTCTAGACACGAGCAGTACCCAAACCTGACTGTGCCCGGGTCCCCTGGGAAACGCGCTGAATGACAGATTCACAAGCTCCATCCCAGGATACGGAGTCAGAGTCCACTAGGGCTCGAGCCCTGGAGTTGCTATTTTTAGTTCACTTTCCCAGGTGATTTTGATGCATTTGGGCTAATAGGAGCTCATGGATTGGCAGTTTAGGAAAATTTAACCTGTGACCATCCCTCAGGGATAGAGGAGGAGGGAAAGGAGTGATCGGAAGCTTCGTATATAAACATGAGTGGTGGACAGAGCCCGGATTCCCAGGGAGGTCAGGGCAGTTATACTCGGCTCACAGCCAGAGTACGTACAACCTCTATGAGTCCCAAGAATCCCAAACAGCCTGAGAAAATACAGAGATGGAAAATGTAACCTTAGTTTTGCTATTATAAATGAACCGATTACAACAGACATAAATCAGATTAGCAATAAAGATAAACAGAGTTGCTTTAACCTAATCTCGGGAGTATGGATGAATGAGTTTACAGAATTGCTTTAAGAATCCTGTTTGTCAGGCTCCAATGCAGCCAGTTGGTGGGCCAAGGTGCGGAGAGAAGGGGAGACCCTGGGAGAGCCACGCTGGAGCCTCAGACACGTCCAGCCTCGCTGTGCAGTTCACCCCCAGCGCTCTAGGCCGGTCAGGAGAACTGGAGATTACATCTGGTGGTGCAGGAATAGCAACGTCTCCTCCAACAGACTGAGGGTCAAACCAGACCAGGGAGGTGGGGGAGGGCTCTGGAACGGATGCCCATGGCCTCCTTACAACCCTGGGGGCCATTTCCAGGAAGCTGTGTGACTCATTCTATTTGCTGCGAATTTCTCCGGTCCCTGGACCCAAAGGGCCTAAAACTCAAGTCAAAGGCAGCTTTATGACAGACAAACTAAGACTTCAAGGAAAAACCAGGAGAAGCCAGGCATGGTGGTGCACGCTTGTAATCCCAGCACTTGGGAGGCTGAGATAGGAGGATTGCAGGTTCGTGGCCAGCCTCAGCTACTTAGTGAGGCCCTCTGCAACTTAGTAAGACCCTGTTTCAAAATAAAGAATAAAAAATAGGACTGGGGGTGTAGCTCAGAGGTAGAATGCCCCTGGGTTCAATTCCCAGTACCACACACACAAAAAATGACCCATCTAAAGCCAGGTGTGGTGGCGCATGCCTGTAATCCCAGTACTCGGGAGGCTGACACAAGAGGATCACAGGTTCAAGGTCAGCCTCAGCAAGTTAGCAAGGCCTTCAGGAACTTAGTGAGACCCTGTTTCAAAATAAAAATAAAAAGGGCTGGGAGTGCAGCTCAGAGGTAGAATGCCCCTGGGTTCAATCCCCAGTAACACACACACACATACACACACACACACACACACACACACACACACACACACACACACACACTAAGAAGACCCATCTATCTGACTCCCACAGCTATTTTTCAATGGGTTTCAATATAGTTAGCTTATTAGCTCCTTAAAACCTCATCATAGCCAGGCATGGTGGCACACACCTATAATCCAGTACTTGGGAGACTGAGACAGGAGGATTGCAGGTTCAAAGCCAATCTCGGCAATTTAGGGAGGCCCTCAGCAACCTCGTGAGACCGTTTTTCCAAATTAGAAATAAAATCGGGCTGGAGGTGTAGCTTGGAGGTAGAATGCCTCTGGGTTCAATCCCCAGGACCAAAAAAAAAAAACCCTCATCGCGAATGAGAGAAGCGGCAGCAGGCCATGCCACAGCCCAGGATGCACACGCAAAGCCAGAGAGGGTGAGTGACAGGGACAAGCGTTCATTTGCAAGAATGCCATCCATCTGGTCTCATACCTTGAGGGTGTAAAGTGTTTCCATTAAACTGGCATATTCGGCGGGGTTATCTTTCTGGAGGTAATTATATTCCTGCCATGGGTTCTTGGCGGAGCTCTTCTTGTCTGTCAAGATGCTATCCTGAAAACCTGCCAGGCTCCGAGGGCTGTAGGAGTCAGACAGATACTTCCCAGCTGTGGACAAAATCCTGTAAGGAGAGCGATGACCATTAGGACCTGAACTATAGGTGTGGACTTTCTTCTCTGCACACAGATCGAGCCTCACTAAAGCGCAGGATATCCTCGCGAGGCAGACTGAATGAAGGCCCAGTTCATAAGGAAATGCAGACACCCTCCACCATGTGGGAGTGAGCTGGACCTCGAGTGCACAAGAGGTATTTTTTTCCTATTTACCACTCATGCCACCGGATGATGCCACCTTCCTAAAATGCCAGGCAGCCTATCCAACGGCAGCTCTCAGTTTACCACCACCTGGAACACTGTGTACATCCTACGTAGACTTTTTTTTGGTACTGGGGATTGAACCCAGGGACGTTCTACCTCTGACCTACGCCCCCAGACCTACTTTATTTTTTATTTTGAAACAGGGTCTTGCTAAGTAGCTGAGGCTGGCCTTGAACCTGTGATCCTGCTGTCTCAGCCTCCCAAGTACTAGGATTACGAGCGTGCGCTACCACACCCGCTCTATGTAGACCTTTCTCGCTATCTGAGCATCACAGAGTGGAGTGATCAGAGGCCAGGGTGAGCCACCAGCACCGGTCACAGAGAGTGCTGGGCAGGGCACTGGGCTAGCCGGTCCCTGGCGAATGGAGACAGCGGATCGCTGCACAACTCTTTACCCACAGCTGTGTGGTGTTGGTGTTCGTTGGCACTACAAAGTTTACTTTGGTAGCTTAGATGCTACAGAGAAATCTATTGAGAGAAGTTGATGCTTTCCAATTTCTTTGAGAAGAAAAATACCTAGCAGAGGTTCTCTGATAATCCATCTCTGGAACTGCTGGTTCCTATTTACCACTCATGCCACCGGATGATGCCACCTTCCTAAAACTACCTAACACTACCTAACACTACCTAACACTACCTCCAACAAAGATGACTGTCCCCTCACGCCGAAGACCTTCATTCTCCTCTCCCTTAGCGCACCTTTACCATTCAGCCTCCACACTTACATGTGCACAGAATTATAGAAAGGGAAACAAAATAAATCCCAAATGAGGCTAATTCCCTGACCCCTCCTTTATGTAATTTCTTATGAAAAAAGAGCTTTGGACTTGGCAGTTTTTAGGTCACACCCGCTTTGTGTGGGGGGGGGGGGCACTGGGGATTGAACCCAGGGGCATTCTACCTCTGAGCTCCATTCCCAGCCCAATTTTTTATTCTTTATTTTGAAACAGGGTCTCACTAAGTTGCTGAGGGCCTCACAAGTTGCTGAGGCTGACCGCAAACCTGCGATCCTCCTGTCTCAGCCTCCCAAGTACTGAGATTACAAGCGTGAGCCACCAGGCCGGCTTCACACCCGCTTTTTCAAAGACAGAATCCCTGAGTTTGTGGAGGAATGCCTGGACTGGCAAAGCACCCTGGGGTAGGAGCCTCCTCAGCCACCGTGGACACAGCAGCTCCTCTGCGCTGAGCTCAGGTGACTGTCTCTTGCTGCCTAAGCCTAGTGCGAGTGTTGGTTGGGTCTTCTGTCCCTGCCACCACCTTACTTCTAATCCTCACTGCTTCCTGCCTGCATCATCGTAGAAGCCTTCCAGTCACCTTCCCTTCTTCTAGTCCTTCTTTGTTCCACGTAATCAGTCCTTTTTTTAAAATCTTTTTTGTTGTTGTTCTGGGGCTTGAACCCAGGGGCATTCTACCTCTGAGCTACACCCCCAGCCCTATTTGTGTGTGTGTGTGTGTGTGTGTGTGTGTGTGTGTGTGTGTGTTACTAGGGATTAAACCTAGGGGCATTCTACCTCTGAGCTATACCCCCAGCCCTATTTTTTATTCTTTAATTTGAAACAAGGTCTCACTAAGTTGCAGAGGGTCTCACTAAGTAGCTGAGGCTGGCTGCGAACCCGGATCCTCCTGTGTTAGACTCCCAAGTACTGGGATTACAAGTGTGTGCCACCACACCCCAGCTCCCAACCCTACTTTTTATCCTTTATTTTGTTATTTTTTTTTTTTTTTTGCG
>PVJS01048506.1:0-15029 GCA_004027185.1 Glis glis
TTTTTATACTTTATTTTGAAACCGGGTCTCATGAAGTTGCGGAGGGCCTCACTAAGGAGAGAGAGAGAGAGAGAGAGACAGGGAGAGAGAGAGTGAGAGAGCTGAGGCTGGCCGCGAACCCAGATCCTCCGGTCTCCGCCTCCCAAAGTACTGGGATTACAAGCATGCATCACCACACCCAGCTTTACTTTTATTTTTTATTTCTTTATTTTTTTGTGGTATTGGGGATTGAACCCAGGGGCATTCTGCCTCTGAGCTACACCCCCAGCCCTATTTTATTCTTTATTTTGAAACAGGGCCTCACTAAGTTGATGAGGGCTTCACTAAATTGCTGACACAGATCATGAACCTGTGATCCTCCTGTCTCATCCTCCCACACTACTGGGATTACAAGAGTGTGCCACCATGTCTGGCTTTTATTTTTTATCTTGAATCAGGATCTCACTAAATTGCGAGACTGGCCTTGAACCTGTGATCCTCCTGTCTCAGCCTCCCAAATCCTGGGATTACAGGCATGAGCCACCATGCCCAGCTTAAGTGACATTTTCAATAAATTTTTACATGTTAGTCCCAGAAAACACTCAACTTATATTTAAGAGAATCAGTATCATGAGTTTTTCCTGCTTATTTAGTTCAAAGATACTTTTCTTTTCAATTAATCATATATTCCAGGGATGACTATTGAGATTTGCTGAAAGGAATTGTTTGCTTAAAAAGCTGCTTATAAACCCGGCGTGGTGGCGCACGCTTGTAATCCCAATACTTGGGAGGCTGAGACCGGAGGATCCGGGTTCGCGGCCAGCCTCAGCTACTTAGTGAAGCCCTCTGCAACTTAGTGAGATCCTGTTTTAAAATAAAGAATAAAAAATAGGGCTGGGGGTGTAGCTCGGAGGTAGAATGTCCCTGGGTTCAATCCTGAGTACCGAAAAAAAAAAAAAGCTGCTTATAGCTCCAATATTTCTTGCCAATGCTTACTTTGCTTTTCCTCGTGGGACTCCCTCTGAAGTGTGATGTGCTTTGACAATAGCTAAGTGTGGAAGAGGCAAAAGTCATTAAATAAAAATTGTCATTACTCTACCAGCCCCATACTCTAATCTGAATTCAGAATATCCCAACATAAGCAAAATATTCCAATTCTATGCTCCAACTTCATCCCTAATAGAAATAAGTATAATACATACAACCCTAAAGCATGCTTTTGGTAACTTCATTGTAATTAGAGGACACTTCCCAGAAACCAACATTTCCCAAAGTCATTTTATTTGGCTATCTGGAAGTTTCTGCCCAGTGAGGTAAATGTATGCTGGGTAGCTTTCCTTTTGTAAAATGAGAGAAAGGCTGATATGAAAGAGGTGGGGAAGGAGGGTCTGTGTGAACCTTTACCATAGGCAGGTCAACTTCAGGGACACAGTTCAAGTGAACATGGAAACATCTTGTGTTAATTCCCTTAAAATTATGTTCCCAGGCCCCTCCTGGCGTATAGCGTATGCATTCCCCTGTCGAAAGGATGCTGAATGACTACATAGTGAAGATTCTAATTCACAGCACATCCCATTTTTTTTTTCTGAATAACTTTGCCCATCCCTTGATTCCCTAGTTTGCCCTCACAGACACTTGGTGTGCACAAAGACATTTTTCAAAAAGTTAAAAATTAAGAAATAATAGGTGATCATTCTGGAAACATGGAAATTTTCCCACTATAGAAATGCTGGATAAAAATATAAGAAAAGTCTTTCTGGGGGGTAGGGGGGACTGGGGATTGAACCCAGGATTGTTCTACCACTGAGATATATCCCCAGCCCTATTTTATTTTTCTGTTTAGAAACGGGGTCTTGCTAAGTTGCTGAGGCTGGCCTCAAACCTATGATCCTCCTGTCTCAGTCTCCCAAGTACTGGAATTACAGTTGTGTGCCACCATGCCCTATGAAATCTTTTTTTTTTTTTTTTTGGTACTGGGGATTGAACCCAGGGGCATTCTACCTCCGAGCTACACCCCCAGCACGATTTTTTGGTCTTTATTTTGAAACAGGGTCTCGCTAGGTTGCAGAAGGCCTCACTAAGTAGCTGAGGCTGGCCACCAACCCAGATCCTCCGGTCTCAGCCTCCCAAGTACTGGGATTACAAGCGTGCGCCACCACACCCAGCTCTGAAATCTTTAAATATACAGCTGAACTTACAAGAAAGAGGGAGAAATTTGCAGGTGACTGAGGGAAGCAGGGTCCTGACACCTGAGGGAAGATTCCAGCTCCCATTGCAACTGCTGGAGGTAGTACAGGCATGGGAAACTCACAAAGAAGTGGATTTTAAGGCATCTATAGGAAGAAAGCACTTGGTCCTGCACCTGCCAAAGACAGAGAATTCTGTGAAGCTGGGACTCTCAAAGGGTGGCACCCTTGGTGAGAGGGTAGATAGAAAAAAAATCTACCACTGGCCCAGGGAGTTGACAAGAAAATATATATATTTATTTGCCTGTACTCTGGGTAAGGAAAAAATAAAAGAGATAGACAATAACAAGTGTTGACAAGGATGTGGAGAAATTAGAACCTTCATACACTGTCAGTGAAAATGTAAAATGTACAGCTGGTATAAAACAGTCTGACTGTTCCTCAAAAGTTAAACATAAGCCGGGCGTGGTGGCGCACACTTGTAATCCCAGTACTTTGGGGGAGGCGGAGACCAGAGGATCCGGGTTCGCGGCCAGTCTCAGCCGGCTCTCTCTCTCTCTCTCTCTCCCTGTCTCTCTCTCTCTCTCTCTCTCTCTCTCTCTCTCTCTCTCTCTTTCTCTCTCTCTCTCTCTCTCCTTAGTGAGGCCCTCCGCAACTTCGTGAGACCCGGTTTCAAAATAAAGTATAAAAAAAAGGGCCGGGGGCGTAGCGTGGAGGTAGAACGCCCCTGGGTTCAATCCCCGGTACCGCAAAAAAAAAAAAAAAAAGTTAAACATAGGTTTAACCCAGCAATTCCACTCCTAGTTATATATCCATGAGAAATAAAAGCAATGTCCACTTGTACATGAATATTCATAGCAACATTATTCATAATAGTCAAAATGTGGAAACAACCCAAATATAATGAATAAATTGAAAAGTGGTATATCCATACAATGGAATATTGTGCAATCATAAAAAGGAATAAAGTACTGATACATGCTACAACATGGATGAACATTTTTTGTGTGGTACTGGGGATTGAACCTAGGGACATTCTACCTCTTGAGTTCTCCACTGAGCAACATTCCTATCTCACTCATCCCCCGACTTTTTTTTTCATTTGAGACAGATTCTCCCTAAATTGCCCCTGTTGCCCTCAAACTTGTGATCTTACTGCCTCAGCCTCCCAAGTAGCTGGGATTACAGACATGTGCCACCAAATCCAGCAGGACAATCATTCTTGATTCATATTCTTCTAGATCTCTCTCTCTCTCTCTCTCTCTCTCCACACACACACACACACACACACACACACGTATATAAAAAATATATAAGCTAGCAGCCGGGCGTGGTGGCGCACGCTTGTAATCCCAGACTTTGGGAGGCGGAGACCGAAGGATCCGGGTTCGCGGCCAGCCTCAGCTCTCTCACTCTCTCTCTCTCTCTCTCTCTCTCTCTCTCCTTAGTGAGGCCCTCTGCAACTTCGTGAGACCCGGTTTAAAAAAAAAAATAAAGTATAAAAAATAGGGCCGGGGCATAGCGCGGAGGTAGAACGCCCCTGTGTTCAATCCCCAGTACCGCAAAAAAAAAAAAACACAAATGTATAAGCTAGGCACAGTGGTACACACCAGTAATTCTAGTACATGGGAATCGCAGGTTCAAGGCCAGCACACAGTAACTTAGCAATACCTTATTTCCAAATAAAAAATAAAAAGGGATGGGGGTATAACTCAGAGGTAGAGCACTCATGTGCTCTACCTGGTTCAAGCCCCAGTACCAAAACATTTTTAAAAAAAGAGAAATAGCCGGGTGTGGTGGCGCACGCTTGTAATCCCAGTACTTTGGGAGGTGGAGACCAGAGGATCCGGGTTTGCAGCCAGCCTCAGCTCTCTCTCTCTCTCTCTCTCTCTTTCTCTCTCTCTCTCTCTCTTTAGTGAGGCCCTCCGCAACTACGTGAGACCCGGTTTCAAAATAAAGTATAAAAAAATAGGGCCGGGGTGTAGCGTGGAGGTAGAACGCCCCTGGGTTCAATCCCCGGTACCGCAAAAAAAAAAAAGAGAGATAAATGTATATATAGAAATGTGTGTATATATATACACAGATACACATATACATTATACACATATATGCATATACATTATATACTTATGTGTATAATGAGAAAAATTACTTTACAGCTGTCATTTGATCTCAATGAAGTCATGTTTCACCGAATGACACATGAAACTCCCCTTTTTCACATGGTGAGTGTCTCCAGGGACCCTCTTCTTATCTGTGCGTAACCTCTACCTATCGAATGCAATGCTTCTGCTTCTGCGCACGAGGTACTGGGGATTGAACCCAGGGACATTCTACCTCCAAGCTACACCCCTAGCCCTAATTTTTATTCTTTATTTTGAAACAGGGTCTCACTAAGTTGTGGAGGTCCTCACTAAGTAGCTGAGGCTGGCCGCGAACCCAGATCCTCCTGTCTCAACCTCCCAAGTACTGGGATTACAGGCGGGCGACTCCACGCCTGGCTCCAAGTAATTATTTTGTAAACATACATTTTTAAACATACATTTTCTTTTTTCCCTATTTTGTCAAAGATTTTATTACACAATAAAAAAATGTAACTAAACAATAACATGAATAAAGAATTACATATTTTCACCGTACAATAGATGTTCCACTCTAACAAGCATCCTGTCTACTTTCTGTTTGCTGTATTGCAGGACGGTTCAGCCTCTATTTCCTGCACACAGTGCACATACTCTAACCTAGACTTTCCCATGTTCCCAATGACCCTTTTGGCTCGTGGCCTGGCAGGCCTGGCCCTAGTGTCTCATACTCCAAATAGTCATGAGGGCAGCCACATGGAATAACTCTCTCCCCAGCAGCCAAGACTGCAGAGGGTTCACTGTCCTTGCTTTGTTTTATCACTAACTGCCTGGCATGCTGTTCTTGCCTCTGGAATGGGTGGGGGGAAAGATACAGATTATCACTGGTTATATTCTACCCTTGACCATGTGTCTCCACGAGAACTGTTTGGTACACACGTATCTCCCTCACTAGAGCCACAGCAGAAGCTGAAGAGCAAGGTGGAGGTTTACCAAACTCATCTTAGCATCTGTGATGCACCTCTCACTAATAATATGCAACTAGAAAAATAACAAAGGAGACAAATGCTAAGATGGATGGTGACTGAACCACAGTAAACCCGAGACATCATTGTCTTAATGATAAAGTTATAGTCATTAAGGGGAATGTGGTGTGGACACAGAGAGATAGACCATAGACAGAACAGAGAAATTGACCTATGGATAAATGGAAATCTTATGTATGATAGGTCTTTGGGGAAAGAGTAAATGGTACTGGAACATTTAGTTATCTGTATGGAAAAAATGAAAGTGGACCCCTGCCTCACGCCAATCGTAAAAGTCAATTCAGAATGAACTCAAATGTGAAGGGAAGATTTTTTAAATATTTAGAAGAAGAAAAATGAATAGAATACGTAGGATTATGACTTTGGGATGAGGAAGGATTCCTTAAATGAGACACAGAGAAGTACAAATCTTAAAAGAAAAAAATCTGACAAATATGCAGCTACATTACAATTAATAACTTTAGTTAATAAAAAGACACCATAGGGCTAGCGGTGTAGCTCAGTGGTAAAGTGCTTGCCCAGCATGTGTGAGACCCTGGGTTCAATTCCCAGCACCACAAAAAAAATGAAAACAGAAACAGAAAAGGACCCTAAAGTAAATAAAAAGAAAAGCTGAAGCCAGGCAGGGTGGTGCATGACTCTAATCCCAGTACTTGGGAGGCTGAGACAGAAGGATCACAGGTTCAAGGACAGCCTCAGCAATTTAGTGAGGCCCCCCATCAACTTAGACTCTGTTTCAAAAGAAAACAATAAGCCTGGCATGGTGGCACACGCTTGTAATCCCGGTACTTGGGAGGCTGAGACAGGAGGATCCAGGTTCGCGGCCAGCCTCAGCTACTTAGTGATGCCCTCTGCAACTTAGTGAGACCCTGTTTCAAAATAAAGAATAAAAAATAGGGCTGGGTGTAGTTCAGAGGTAGAATGCCCCTGGGTTTAATCCCCAGTACCGCCAAAAAAGAAAACAATAAAATAGGCCGGGCTTGGTGGTACATACCTGTAATCCCAGTACTGGGGAGGCCAACACAGGAGGGTCGTACCTTTAGACCAGCCTCAGCAACTTAATGAAGACCCTGTTTCAAAATAAAAATATAGCCGGGCGTGGTGGTGCACGCTTGTATTCCCAGTACTTGGGAGACTGAGACCGGAGGATCCGTGTTCGTGGCCAGCCTCAGCTACTTAGTGAAGCCCTCCGCAACTTAGACCCTATTTCAAAATAAAGAATAAAAAAGAGGGCTGGGGGGTGTAGCTTGGAGGTAAAATGCCCCTGGGTTCAATCCCCAGTACCAAAAAAAAAAAAAATAAAAATAGGGCTGGGGTATAGCTCAGAGGTAGAATGCCCCTGGGTTCACCCCCCAATACCACATAAATAAATAAATAGATAGATAGATGATAGATGATAGATAGATAGATAGATAGATAGATGGATGGATGGATAGATAGATAGATAGATAGATAGATAGATAAAGGCTGGGGATATAGCTCAGAGGTAGAACACCCCTGGGTTCAATCCTCAGTACCAAAAAACAAAAAAAAAAAGACAAGTTTGACTAAAATATCTGCAATTCAAACACCATTAGCATCTGGAATATGTAAAGAGCTCCTACAAATCAATAAAAAAGAGCACAATAGAAACATGCAAAAAAAAAAGACATGACAAGACAGTTCACAGGACAAAAAATACGTATTAATTGTCTATAAGTACACAAAAAAGATGGTTGATTTTGTTCAGTCAGAGAAATGCAACACCAAAACATAGCAAGTCATTCTATCACAACTGAAGTGTCAGAAACCTCCTAGTGTTGATAAAGACGTGTAGCAGCTAGAACTCTCATTCCCTGCCTCTGAGAGTATAAATCACACAACTTGTCTAACAGTTGGTTATTTTCTGTTAAAGGTGCACAAACTCTATGTGTCACTGGTGCAATTCTTAGATGCATACAGCTTAGAGAAGCTCTTGTGCATAATACTAGGAGACAGGTGAGAAATTAAAGTATTATTTGTTTGTTTGCTTGTTTGTGTATTGTGGATTGAACTCAAAGGCTTTCTACCTCTGAGCTATACCCTCAGCCCTTTTTATTTTTTATTTTGAAACAGTGTCTCAGTTGCTAAGGGTCTCAGTAAATTGTTGAGGCTGTCCTAGAACCTGCAATCCTCCTGTCTCAGCCTTCCAAGTACTGAGATTACAGGCATGCACTACCAATTCTGGCTTAAAGCATTGTTTTTAATGAAACAAACAAAAACAATTGGAAGTAACCTATTGTTTATAGATTGATGATAAACTGAATGTTCATGAACTACAGTTGCATGGAGCTATATTGCTGAATGTAAAACATACTACTAACACACACAGGATGACCATGTAAAGAGGAAGCAAAGTGGGGCCACCTGCAATCCTCAGAAGGCACCTGCTCTGCCGACATCTTGATCTTGGACTTCCAACCCCCAGAACTGTGAGAAAATAAATGTCTGTTGCTTAAACAAAGCAACAAAATAAGCAAACAAAAACAACCTTCCCCAAAAACCTGATAAGTGAAAAAAAGGAAAGAAATATAAAGTATCATTGCATTAACATTAATATATACATTTCAAAAACAGCGAAACCAAACAATATTTTTGTGAATACCTACATGTGTAGCAATATCATAAAAATATACTTGTAAATAATAAAACATTGCATTTAGAATAATGGTTACCCATAGGGAGATAGGGAAGGAAATGGATTTAGGAAGAGATTTATAAATGATCTCAATGATACTAGTAGCACTTTAGGAGGCTCCTCAAAAGACTAGGGGTGAAACCACAATATGACTCAGCTACACCACTCCTCTGTATCTTTCCAAAAGAGTTAAAGTCAGAATACTATGGTGATACATACATATCCAGGTTTATAGCAGCACAGTTCACAACGGCCAAATTATGGAACCAGCCTAGGAGTCTGTCGACAGATGAATGGATAAAGAAAAGGTGGTATATACACACAATGGAATTTTACTCAGCCACAAAGAAGAACAAAATTATATCATTTGCAGGAAAATGGATGGCACTAGAGAATATTATGCTAAGTGAGATCAGCCAGTCTCAGAAAGTCAAGGGTCATGTTTTCTCTCATACGTGGAAGCTAGCCGGGCGTGGTGGGGCACGCTTGTAATCCCAGTACTTGGGAGGCTGAGACCAGAGGATCCGGGTTCGCGGCCAGCCTCAGCTACTTAGTGAGGCCCTCCGCAACTTAGTGAGAGCCTGTTTCAAAAATAAAGAATAAAAAATAGGGCTGGGGGTGTAGCTTGGAGGTAGAATGCCCCTGGGTTCAATCCCCAGGATTGCAAAAAAAAAAAATGTGGAAGCTAGAGAGAAAATAGGAAACAAAAGGGACTTTAGATAAATAAGGAGCAAAATCAGAGACAGTTTTGCAAATACACTAAGAGATTTGGTGAAGCTGGTGATGGATATATGGAACTTAATATATTTTCTTCTTTCTATACAGGCGAGTGATATACATAATAAACTTTTTTTGAAAGAGAAAGAAAGAGAGAGAGAGAGAGAGAAAGAAAGAAAGAAAAAGAAAAGGAGGAGAGAGAGAGGAGAGAAAAGGAAGGAAGGAAGGAAGGAAGGAAGGAAGGAAGGAAGGGAGGAAGGGAGGAAGGAAGGAAGGAAATGGAAAAAATATTATATTTTTACCACACTTGATCTTAGCCAAAGACTGAGAAGTGATAGGATTATATTTTAGGCTCTTGATTTATGTTGCTAAATTGTTTTTTCAGAGCCAGGTGAAAGAGAGAGAGAGAGAGAGAGAGAGAGAGAGAGAAAGAAAGAAAAGAAAAGGAGGAGAGAGAGAGAGGAGAGAAAAGGAAGGAAGGAAGGAAGGAAGGAAGGGAGGGAGGAAGGGAGGAAGGAAGGAAGGAAATGGAAAAAAATTATATTTTTACCACACTTGATCTTAGCCAAAGACTGAGAAGTGATAGGATTATAATCCCAGCTCATGTCTATAATCCCAGTACGAGGCAGGCTGAGACAGGAAGATTACAAGTTTGAGGCCAGCCTCAGCAATTTAAGGAGCCCCTGTCTCAAAATAAAGAAATAAAAAGGACTGAAGGTATAGAGCACTCCAGAATTCAATCCTCAGCACCACCAAAAAAAAAAAAAATTGCTTTTTCAGAAGGGCATTACAAATTTATCCTTTCAACAGACTTATGTTATCATCACTAGTAAGACTAAGACCTAATATTCTTTAGGCTCTTAATTTTTCTAAGTACTAAACTAATTTAATATGTATTACTACTTAGTATGTATTAGCTCAATATTAAAATCTTTCATTTTATTTTTTATTATTTATTTATTTATTTGCCAAACTGGGGATTGAACCCAGGGGCATTCTACCTCTGAGCTACACCCCCAGTCCTATTTTTTAGTCTTTATTTTGAAACAGGGTCCCACTAAGTTGTGGAGGGCTTCACTAAGTAGCTGGAGGCTGTCCGCGAACCTGCAATCCTCTGGTCTCAGCCTCCCAAGTACTAGGATTACAAGCATGTGCCACCACACCTGGCTAAAATCTTTCATTTTATTGGTGAGAAAAACTGTCTGCTGGTCGAATTTCATTTTTTGGCTAATAATGATATTGAGCTATGTTTAATTTTTAAGCCATTGTGTTATTTGTAAATCATTAGTTGACTATTTTTCTATTATGAGTTATTATCCTTTTCAGTAAATCTGAGCTCCTTATATATTAGTATATTAACCCTTTGTCACATCTACTACAACTATTTTATAAGTTGTTTCTTGTTTTCTTAATTTTCTTTTTGCATGTGTATGTGGTACTGGGAATTGAACCCAGAGGCATTCTACCTCCAAGTTATACTCCAACCCTATTTTTTATTTTTATTTTGAAACAGGGTCTCTCTAGGTTGCTGATAGTCTCACTATTGCTGAGGCTGGCCTCGAACCTGCAATTCTCTTGTCCCAGCCTCCCAAATACTGGGATTACAGGTGTGTGCCACCATGCCCTACCATTTCTTGTTTTTTCATTTTCTTTATGACACTTTACATTTCTATGTTGTCAGATCTATTGAGTTTTACTTTGTGGCTCATTCTTGGTTTTTAAAACAGTTAATTTTATTTAGTGGCTTAGTAATAACAAAGTTATATCTTATGTGGGTATAAACCCTCACTCTTTGCAAACACTATTTCAGGCTTTTGCAGTAGGAACAACTGAACCAGATGCTTGTGCAAATCAGTTACTTTACATAACTTCATATCTTTACATAACATTTCTTTTGAAGCTTAAAAGGTTCTTTCTCAGCAACCTATATTTCTATCCATATGGAATTAACTGAGTATATGGAACACACAAAATAAAATGGAAAATTATGAAGTCTCTAAAAGTCACACTGTCTGCCCATATGTGATATATTCCCAATACGTGGCAGGCTGGGACAGGAGGATCACAGGTTCAAGGACAGCCTCAGCAACGAAGCAAGGCTCTCAGCAACCTAGCAAGACTCTGTTTCAAAACAAAAAATAAAAAGGGCTAGGGATGTCACTCAGAGGTAGAATGCCCCTGGGTTCAATCCCCAGGAACACACACACACACACACACACACACACACACGCACACATACACACACACATGCACAGTTTAACAGCATTATTGAAGGCGAAGAAATGCAATTCAACAAATAAAGAACATGCCACTCATGTTAAATTAAACATACACATGTCTGCAGAAATCTTACCAAAACTGTCGGTGTTTATTTTAGGGCCATGAGATTTCAGGTGATTTTTATGGTCTTCTCTGTGCTTTTCTGATTTGTTTTGATATTTTGCAATAAGCATGTATCATTTTTTACTAAAACAATTAAGTTATTTTTTAAAGCATAAATAATATTTTTTCACATACACAGGGACAACTGTATTTGCCTATATTCTTATTGTCTTTTAATTAAACGTCTAAACACACAAAGACACTAATAATATTTTCCTTAGCATTTGAACAATTTCTTTTTTGTGTGTGTGTGGTGCTAGGGATTGAACCAAGGGGCATTCTGCCTCTGAGCTACACCCCTAGCCCTTTATTTTATTTTTTATTTGGAAACAGGGTCTTGCTAAGTTGCTAACAGCCTTACTAAGTTGCTGAGGCTGACTTCAAACCTGCAATCCTCTTGTCTCAACCTCCCAAGTACTGGGATTACAGGCGTGCGCCACCACACCTGGCTCATTTGAACAATTTCTAAGAGATATATACACTTCTACATTTGGGTTAAACATGCACATATTTATCAATACATAAACTTTTTAGAAACATGGGCCTCCTGAATAATGGATAAAGATTCCAAGTGAGAAGAATTCTCGAAGGTGAGCTAATCTACAGACCTTTCTACTGCATAACTCTCTGGATGATGTCATTCACAGCTCTTCCTGCATCTGGGACTCTTTCCAGTGGCTACATGTGGGAGCTTCCCGTTTTTGTTCTAAGTGATGTTTACTGGAAATGGAGGTCGACTAATAAGATCTCAGTTCAGATAGCTTTGTGGGGGCAGGAAGAATGATTGTGAGATAGATTTGGCCAAAAAACTCTACTTTCTCCCTTGTTATTATCTTGTTTTGATAGTTTGACTTTGTTTTGTATTGGAGTTACTTCTCGTGAGAAAACTAGAAGGAATGGTATGAGCTGTCTTCTTGTTCCCCCTCCTCCTCTCCTTACCAAGACCCCCAGTTCAGCCTCCTCTCTCCTGCCCCCCATCCAGACCATCTACAGAGAGTAGATGAAGACAGCTGAGAACCTGTAGACAGGACGCCTGGGTGTTATAATGCTCTGTTCTCTTGGGTATGGGAGGAACTTACAACAGTAGTTGAAAATGAACAAAAGAGGCAAGGGGATTTGTCCAATATCGCACAGCTGGATATAGCAGAACAAAATGGAAAACCTAAGTTTCTTATCTCCTAGTTCAGGGCCTCAGGGTTAAAACCCATAAACATTGCTAGCAATTTTTCTGGAACTGTGTATAAAGGCAACTTAGAGTTCCAGGCAAAAGAATGCCAGATAACAAGAGTTGACTATATGAAGTTGTTTTGGGTTAAAGGTCAGCTAAGTGAAATTAAAGAGAAAAGCTCTTCAATATACTGGGTTCTTCCGTTTTTGTGGATCCCCTTGGTTGTGACTATGTGATCTCAGAATATGTACAGTTTTCTCAAAAAGTCTCAAGATGAAAAATTCTCAAAATTAATCCTCAAAAGTAATTAAAAATTTTTAATTGAGAATTTAAAGACCACTCTATTCCATACTATTGATGAGGAGGTAGGGAGCTTGTTGTGAATTCAAATAAGAATATGATGACACAGCTCCTGAAAAGCCAGGAATCTCTTGTCAAATATCTATCCTGAGCTGGGTGTGGTGGTGCATGCCTATAATCCCAGTACCTGGGGGCTGAGACAGGAGAATCACAGGTACAAAGCCAGCCTTGGCAACTTAGCAAGGCTCTCAACAACATAAAAAGATCCTCTTTTCAAATAAAAAATAAAACAGAGCCGGGCATGGCAGTGCACACTTGTAATCCCAGTACTTGGGAGGCTGAGACCGGAGGATCCGAGTTTGCGGCCAGCCTCAGCTACTTAGTAAGGCCCTCTGCAACTTAGTGAGACCCTGTTTCAAAAATAAAGAATAAAAAATAGGGCTGGTGGTGAAGCCTGGAGGTAGAATGCCCCTGGGTTCAATCCCCAGTACTGCCAAAAATAAAATAAAATAAAATAAAATAAAATAAAATAAAATAGGGCTGGGGGTGTATGTAGCTCGGAGGTAGAATGCCCCTGGGTTCGATCCCCAGCACCACGCACAAATATATATATCACCTGTGCCAAAATATATATGGGATACCGTTATAAGTATCAGAAGGCTAAAGCTCCCAATAAGTTCAAGTTATTCTGAAACTACAAGATTATGTTATGGATGTCATTTGGGTGTTCCATTCTAGTTTGAGGAATAATACCAAATAAAGAATAGGACCTGCAGCTTGAGGCCACTGTCAGTGGTGGACACAGAGAAAACAGAGCTCTTCACTTCTCTTTTGTGTCTGACTTTCAAGGACATTTCTCCTCCTCATGAAATTATTAAAGTGAGGAGGGATAGTAAAAGGGAATGAATTTTGCTAGAGAAAAATAGAAGCCCGAGGTGAGGTAATAGGATATGAACGAGCCCAGAGCTGTTCCAAGTGAGGTCAAGCTCCCAGCTCTCAGGAAGAATAGTCTTAGGGTCCTGAGAAGATGGTCGTGGGTCACCAAACAGTTATTGATGTTTGGGGCATTATCAGGAATAGGAGAGCTACCAGAAGCCTGCTAACAGTGGAATGTTCTGATTTTCAGAGAAAGAAAGAAGGTAGAGCCTGAAAAATTGTAGATAATTGTTTATAACCTCAGAGGCAAGATGGTGGAATGGGTTCCTAGAGGAACAGTTTCAGGCAGTGGGTGAAGTTAGGAGTGAGATCCAGATGGGTTCACTATCCCCTGTCCTCTTCAACAGGGTTACTAGCCCAGGGGCTCAGGGAATGTGTGTACATCTAGACCATGCGTCATCAGCTAAACACTTAATGAAGCTTTTCGTGATGTTCTTTCGGACAAGATGGAGAAACTGGAGTGGATTCTGGCACACTGGATGAATTAGTAACCAGTCAATTATATGCACAGGTGCAGCCTAACGAGTTGATGACAAAACGCAGGGAGGTATGTAGTGGCGAGTCACAAGGCTTTGACTTTCATCCGCCCCTCATAAAATCTTCAAGAATTTAAGAATAAATATACAGCTGGGCATGGTGGTGCACACCTGTAATCTCAGTACCTGGGAGGCTGAGACAGGAAGATCACAGGTTTGAGGACAACCTCAGCAACTTAGCGAGACTGTTTCAAAATGGAAAATAAAATAGGGCTGGGGGTGTAGCTCAGAGGTGGAATGCCCCTGAGTTTAATCCCCAGCACAGAAGAAGAAAGAAGAAAGAAGAGTAATCCTAGTACTTGGGAGACTGAGACAGGAGGACTGCAGGTTCTAGGCTAGCCTCAGCAACTTAGTGCTTAGTGAGCCTCTCAGCAACTTAGTGAGACCCTATTTCCAAATAAAAAGTAAAATAGAGTTGGGGGTGTAGCTCAGAGGTAGAACACCCCTGGGTTCAACCCCTAATACCACACACACACACACACACACACACACAAATAAACATACAAATGTGCTCATTAGACTTATAGGTAACTAGAAGTTAGAGGTGTGATGAACACCTGGAAGACAGAATGAAAATCAGTGAGCTGAATCTAAAGGGATGAAATTTAAAAATGATTAATATGAAGTTTTACAGTACCTAAGAGTCCTTATCCTAATTTGAGTCAGAAAGATAATGTGGTGGCCAAAGATCCCAAAGATTTCAGGTTGTATGCAGGGGGTGTGGTGGTAAATGTTCAAAAACTGGCTCTGAGGGTTGGGGTGGGGACAATTTCTGTCAATACTCCCACCATAGCCAATTTCAGGCTACCAACTGGATGTCACTGAATGCAGAGTTTGGAAGAGATGTGCCGTAGCTTATCATTATATAGTATTTCTACCACACAGAACACAATAGATGTGAATAGCTTCAAGAGATAACAAAATGCAGTAAAATTATTAGGAAGAAATGTTAAAGCATTTATTACCTTCATTTTTAATATGTCTAATTGTATGTTTTTGTAACTTACTTTCTTTTTTTTTTTTTTTTTTTTTTTTTTTTTTT
>PVJS01048507.1:0-14985 GCA_004027185.1 Glis glis
AAAAGAAAAAGAAAAAGAAAAAGAAAAAGAAAAGAAAAAGAAAAAGAAAAAGAAAAAGAAAAAGAAATAGCCTGGGACTAGGTATAGCACAGTGGTTGAGCACATGCCTAGCCCCTGCCAGACTCTCTGTTGGATCCTCAGTCCTCACCCCCCGAGTCTTTGTCCTCAGCCCATCTTCCAAGTCAACAAACAAACAAAGAAAATACAGAAAAATGGCAAACCCAAGATAAAGCCCGGCTGTGGGGAAGGGAATAAAACCTGGCACGATGGAGCCGCCTGGTTGCTGGAGCTTCACAGTCCTTACTTCACTCCAACCCTGTACGGCAGGGACTGTCATCTATCCCACAGATAAGAGAGCTGAAGCTCAGAGAGGGAAAGGGTTGGCTCAGCCTCACAGTGAAAAGTGGCCGATGGGAGGCTGCAGCCCAGTTCTGTCTCGCTGGAAACTGGGTGCCCATTCTGCTGTGCGCAGACACCTGCAAACACGGGACAGGCCGTCACATCCTCCCAGCATGTGACCTTCATGAGCGTCCTCGAGTTATTTCTGAGTCCACCATTACTCAGAGATGGGTTGCCCACAAATCTTCTGACCCAGAGACAATCACAAGAAGGGGGAAGGAAAAGGCCTGCAAGATGTTGGGTGCTCCGTGCCACTGAGCCCGCCTCTAAAATACGGGTGTTTGAGCGAATTACCAAATCTACACTGGCCCGGGCCTCAGTCAGACGCCAGAGAGGACTCTTGTGAGCAAGAGAAATAAAACTGTCTGCTGCACATTATAACGGCTCCGTAAGCGGGTGCAGCCGTCAGGTTGACAACACAGAATGGAAGATGAATGCTAAATTTCATCCCTGTAAAATTCAGGTTAAAAAGGTGACATAAATATTTTAGCCTTTTATCTCAGGCTCTGCCATGACACAAGCGTCGCCTCTTTGGGCCTCTTTCCATTTTTAGAGAGCAGACCCAACCTGAAAAACCTCCTCCGTAACATCCACACCAGCTCAATCTCCCAGGCCCTCCTCGGTGTCCTAAAAATAACCGCACAGAGAGCCCACCTCTGCCTGGCGGCCTCTGTCCCCCACAGGAGGACATTAGCAGTGGCAAAGGCATTTGCTGTTTAGCTGGCAACTCAAGTAGAATCCATTAGTGTCTAAGCATCTTTCCGCTGGAAGCCGCCCGCTCCAAGGGACGGGAGAGTCACCGGGGATGCGCGGCGCCGGTACTTGCCTTTTATTTTGTTATTTGCATGGAGCAAAGGCGCAGCATACGGGGCCCTTGCAAACAAGCACCCATCTGCAGAGAGCAGGCACCCTGTGTGAACCCGTGGCTTCCCAGCTGTAGGGGAAGGCCACCCACCAGAGAAGAGGAGTCCCTGCCACCCCACCTCCTTCCCCCGGCCCTGAGGAGGCTCGCCGTTTCTGTCCAGTCGCATTCAGAGCGTTCCAGCTGCCCCAGCAGCACGGCCAGTGGGGAGGTCACTCGAGTCCTCCACCCTGGAGGCTGCTGCCCCAACCCCGGGGGCCCTGGCCAGACCACAGCATGCAGCCGGGAAGGCCGTGGCAGGGAGCTGGTGCAGATGGAAGAGGATGGGGAAAGGATGGGAAGAAGGCTGTCAGGAAGGTTCCCACCACCTTACCTTTGCCCCAAGCCTCTGCGAGCCCTCACGCTGTGGCTCCCAAAGCGCCCACAGGTAGGAAAGTAGCGTCAGTGGCCACATCATTATTTCCTGGTCTCATTCCTGGTTGGAAAACCTTCCACGTGCTCCTTTGAGAACCCGGGCTCCCTCCACATTGTGGCTCTTCCCCTGACAAGTGGGTGCTCCGTACCATCGAGAGATGGAGAGATGAGGAGGATGTCATGGAGACTTGAGGACCAGGTCAAGCAGTGACCTCCACGATGTCTGCCCTCCTGTCAGAGAGGTTGGGGAAACTGTGTGCAGGCGGAGAGGGGCATGGGTGTGATAGACAGCAAGCCAGTGTCGGTCACCTCCTATCACCTCTTGGCACTTAGAATCACTCAGAGTCACAGATGCGTAGAGTGTAAGGACCATGAGTTCAGAGAGTCTTATACATATGGAACTGCAGAACTTTTAAGTCTCATAATCATAAAATCCTAAAATAATATAGCCCTCAATGCTGAAGAGGGGTGTAAGTTACTCAAGGGAAGGGAGGGCATCCTCTGCGAGCCCATATCTCCTCAAGACCCTCAGCATAGAAACAGGGAGAGTAGTGGGTGGAGAGAGGCATAAGACACCTACTGTGTGCCAGGCACTTGTCTAAGCTCTTTCAGGACTGTTTGTTTTAGTACTGAAAATTGGCATTCTAGCTCTGAGTTACACCTCCAGACCTATTTTCCATTTTTTATTTTGAAACAGGGTCTCACTAAGTTGCTGAGGGTCTCACTAAGTTGCTGAGGCTGGCCTTGAACCTGCGATCTTCCTATCTCAGCCTCCCAAGTACTGGGATAACAGGAATGTGCCACTGCACCCAGCTCACTTACTCCTCACAACAACTCCCATGGGGCAGGGCTGGTATCATCCCCAGTTAACAGATAAGAGAACAGAGGCAGAGTGGTGAAGGGATTAACCTGGGGTCAGACAGCTAGTAAGCATTCGACAAACATTTGTCAAATATGTAAATGTCGCGCCAAAGTGAACTGCCATCCACATCTGACCACGTTGCCTTCGCTTCCTCTCTCAGTTGTGAAAGAGAAAGACAACGAGTCGTCAGGGCGTAATTGAAATATAAAAGAGCCACAGATGGAGAACAGCTCACTTTGTCATTTGCTCCCCAAACTTCTGAAATGAATTTCACAGCGCAGTGGGAACATCGCCGGGGCCTCGTTAGTTTCTGGGAGGGGGTTTGAAGCGGGTTTGAAGCAGGAGCTAGGGAAGGGCTTATCCACCCGCTCACGGAGGAGGCCTCGCCGGCTCCATCTAATTAACAATCAACCAGATGCCCCAACACAATCCACTTCTACATCTGTAACACGCTGACAGTCTAAAAATGCCAGCCTCCTCCTTGTGTGTCAGCTAAATGTCACTGGCGACATTTGATGCAATTCAGAGATGAAAGCAAATCCAATATTATCGCTGACTAAATAACCACAGGCCCAATGAGGGGCTCCAGGCCCCTGCAGGATGGGGAGAGGATGGCAGAGGAGCTGGCTCCGGCCAACCCCCAGCTGCCCACACACAGGAAACCAAGCTGCCGGCTCCCTTCTACTTGACAGCTCAGACTCAACCTGGTTGTGGCTTGCAACCTGGTTAGGGACAGAGGCTGCTTCCCCTCTGCGAGCCTTAGTTTCTTCACCTGTGCGAGGAGCAGAGGCAAAAGGATACCTCTAGAGAAGGACCGATGCGGCTAGGATGGGCAGTAATTTATTCATTCAATCAGCCCCTCTTTCCTGAACAGCTATGATGGGACAGACACAGTTCTGGGTGCTGGGGATGCAGCATTCCTTTGATGAATCATCTTTTCCAGCAGACTGTAAGCATCATGAAGACAGGCACCATCCCCCTCTTGTCCACCGTTGTATCCTAGCCGGGCCCACGGAGTGCTCAGTAAATACCTATGGGATGATGCATGCATGAATGAGTGAGTCTGCTTGTCAGTCTTCCCACTAGCCACACAGCTCCTGGGGAGGCTGGGGAGTCCGTCAGGGCAGGCGTTAGGTGTTATTGTCTCCTGGTGCCCAATTCCCAGCAGAACAATGATAATCGTGATGCAAATTCTACCAGTTCCCTCCATGTAGATCACAGGTGAGTGCTTCATTAAAAAACACTAAAAGGCTGGGCGTGGTAGTGCATGCTTGTAATCCCAGTACTTGGGAGGCTGAGACAGGAGGATCACAGGTTTGAGGCCAGCCTCAGCAACTTAGCAAGACCCTCAAAATTAAAAATTAAAAAGGGCTGGGGGTGTAGCTCAGAGGTGGAATGCCCCTGTGTTCAATCCCCAGTACCAAAAACAAACAAAAACATTAAAACACCTCAATTAGGGATCAACTTAACATCGCCAGTGAGAGGTAGCTGAACATCAAGTGCTTCCAGATGCTGCGCCGAGGAGGACAAAGCTTTTCCACAGTGTTACCGCAGGGACACATCTGCAGCTAATCACAAGGAAGCATCCGAGAACCCAAATGAGAAACACACGATTGAAAAAGGAGCAGGGGAGGCAGTGGTGAGGAGGGTGGATGGACTATCTCCCAAAATGCCATTGTCATAAACGACAAAGAAACGCTGAAGAATCGCTCCAAGATAGGAAACTAAAGAGACATGACAACTAAAGAGAGACGATATGGAATCCAAGACTGAGCTGCGTCCTGGAGGGAGAAGATGCTTGTAAAGTTCACTCCTGGGTCGTCTGACATTCAAATAGTCAGAATTGAAGAAAGTCCTAGTATTACCTTCAACTATACACATTTGCTTAGGATATGTGTGTGTGTGTGTGTGTGTGTGTGTGTGTGTGTGACTAGAGATTGAACCCAGGGGGCTCTACCTCTGAGCTCTATCACCAGCCTTATTTTTTATTTCGAAACAGAGGCTTGCTAAGTCATCGAACCTGCCATCCTCCAGTCTCAGCCTCCCAAGTATTGGGGTTGCAGGCGTGCACCACCACGCCCGGCTGGACATCTTTGAGAGGCCATTATTCTGCCTGTGACAGTCAGTAGCTCATGGAAGTGTTGTGTCCGTGTTAAATTTGTTGAAGCTGCTGACGTGAGAGTACATCCTTGTGCTTGGAGTACGCGTGGTCATGACGCATACAACTAACTCTCAAGCAGTTCAGAAATCCGAAGTGATGTAAATAGAGAAAGGAATGGCACAGCAGAAGCACAACTTACAATAGGTGACTCTGGATAAAAAGGTGTGGATTCCTACTATGCAACTTTTCTGTGAATTTCTAAAGTGTGTGTGTGTGTGTGTGTGTGTGTGTGTGTGTGTAGGGTCTAGACTAGGTCAGAACTCAGGCCCCCGTGTGACCCTCATGGCTCAGTCCTTGCAGAGCTCAATTGGGGGTAAATGTGGGGGCTCATATTTTGACTTGTGAGAAACTGAGCATCTCACCTGATGAAGTAGACGGACCCTGCAGAATGGGAACCTCAAAGTCCCGCCTCTCCATTTATAAACCTGGGGCCAAGCTAGATAGAATGGGACTTAGAAGGGACTTAGAAGAGAAGAAGAAATCTTTAGATGTACAAAGAAGGTGACCTAACTGAGGGAGTTGGGAGGGGGGTGGAGGGAAACACACTATAGCACATGATGTACATACACAAACCTATAAGACTCAATCACTATCCGGAGCATGAAAGGGAGGGAAGTGGGAGGGAATAGGGTGGGATTGGAGGGAGGGCTAAATGTGCAATGTGTGCATGTATGATGGTGATATCCTGACATATATCAAAATGTATAATTACAATGCACCAATAAATGAACATAAAAATAAATTAATTAAAATAAATTTTAAAAAAGGAGAAGGGGTAGGAGACAGGGTGGGGGTGAAGGTCAGTCAGCATTCCAGAATGTGGCCCCTGCCCCTCGGAGCTGAGCCTCAGCAAGAAGGCTGTGCCTGGAAGCTAGTGGTGATGCGGGCAGAGGTGAGGAGACCCCTTCCCCATCCGATCAGGGGAGTTTCAGAGCATGGTTAGGGGAAAGCGCGCCTGACATTTTATTAGCCAGGTCTTTGCTGTCCTCTAGTGGGCGAATCGGAGAAGACAGAGGACGAGGCTTCACCGAGAGCTGGACGGGAAGATCTCCGACTCAGCCTGGGTTCTGTGAGCTGGCCCCAGGGTTGTTTTGTTTTGTTTTGTTTTGTTTTGTTTTGTTTTGTTTTGTTTTGTTTTGTGTTTTGTTTTGTTTTTTGCGATACCAGGGATTGAACCCAGAGGCGTTCTACCTCCGAGATACACCCCCAGCCCTATTTTTTATACTTTATTTTGAAACCAGGTCTCACGAAGTTGCGGGGGGGGGGGGGGCTCACTAAGTCGCTGAGGCTGGTCTCCGCCTCCCAAGTACTAGGATTACAAGTGTGCGCCACCATGCCCGGCTTGGCCCTGGGTTTATAAATGGAGAGGCGGGGCTTTGAGGTTCCCATTCTGCAGGGTCTGTCTACTTCATCAGGTGAGATGCTTGGTTTCTCGCAAATCAAAATATGAGCCCCCACATTTACCCCAGATTGAGCCCTGTAAGGACTGAGCCATGAAGGTCACACGGGGGCCTGAGTTCTGACCTAGTCTAGACCCTAAGCCGGCCTCCACCTGACGCTGAGCCCGGACACCTCCGCCCCTCTCTCCTCCCAGTCGGTCCCACCTGGCCTCCCACCACCTGAGGGACCCTGGTGGGTCCTCTGCACAACATCCCTCCCTCCCTCCCTCCCTCGTGGTTTCTGGATTTTGTGAGGGCAGGGCACGTTTGTATTGTCCACAGCTGAAACTTCAGAACCTGATCCTCAGACGGTGCTCAGTAAATGAACGATGAATGAATAAATTAACGAATAAGCAGACATCATCTGTGAGGAAGACACTGGCATCAGATTTGGACAGACCCATTTTTTATCCCTGCTTTTGCCAGGACCCTGGGGCTCTATCTGCCCAGCCGGTCTGCTGTTTTGGGACTGTGCGCTCCTCCTGACCCAGCCTCTTGGTTGCTATAGAGCTGAGCTCCTGGCCACAGGAGACCAGTCTGGTGTTTCCCTGAGAATTTGAAGTTGGGACTTAGAGATTCTAGCTGAACCTTGGCTGTCCTCATAGACTGAAAGGCAAATTGGGGAGCTAATTGTATCAGGGGTGTTTTTTCCTGTGACTTGGGAGATAAAGATAGAAGTAGATGGTCAAGAAAAGCAGAGACACCGGGAGAAAGGGACACCTGGGTTCCCCGCAGCGCTTCAGACCCTGAGTCTAGTCCGATCCTGAGACCATCTGCTTGGGTCTTCATTATCTCTTCTGGTTTCACCTGACTTTAGTGGGGTTCTGTTCCTTAGAAGCAAGAATTTTGACTGACATATAATTAACCGAGATCTCCCAAGGAGCGGCGCTGGAGAGTGAAGAGAGGGGCCTAGGATGAAGCCTGTGGGCCACAGGAGTGTTACCCCACAAGGGCAGGGGAGGAGGAGCCTGTGAAGGAGACTGAGGGGAGGAAAACCAGGAGAGGCGGTTGCAAATGCAGCCAGGACGAGGAATGACGGGAAAGTCTACTGCAGCAGGGGATGCGCAGGGACCTGGGCAGAAAGCACCTGGAGCGCCAGAGCCGGCGCAGGTGAGGAAGTCGCTCTGCACTGTGAAGGGGGTGGAGAGGGGACTGTCGCCAGCTTAAGGGGAACAGGGCTGAGGGAAGCTCTTGTTTTGGGCGTGAGAGAGACTTGAGACTGATTCTATAGAGCGAGGGAGAGTTTGACGGTGCCCTGTTGAGAGGGTTCAGGCCCCGGGCGCTGCACGTGGGTGTGCATCTTCTATGATGGAAGGGGAGGCGGCAGGGATGTGTATAGTGTGTGAGGAGCGTGAGGCCCGCTGAGGTGAGAGGAAGCAGCAAGGGGTGGGTTGAGCAGGCTTGAGGGGGGCGGAGGCACCCAGAAAGGAAAGGAGGAAGTCCTGACCGGGAGCAGGTGGGCGGTGGGCAGTGTGGGAGCCCCACCATGGGGGACCAGACGCCGCAGTGTGGAAGCCCCGCCATGGGGGGTCAGGAGGACACAGTGTGTGAGCCCCACCGTGGGGGCCAGAAGGTCGCAGTGTGGGAGCCCCGCCGTGGGGGCCGGGAGGCTGCAGTGTGGAAACCCCACCATGGGGGCCAGGAGGCTGCAATGTGGGAGCCCCGCCATGGGGGCCAGGAGGACATAGTATGGGAGCCCCACCGTGGGGGCCAGGAGGCCGCAGTGTGGGAGCCCCACCGTGGGAGCCAGGAGGACACAGTGTGGGAGCCCCACCATAGGGGGCCAGGAGGACACAGTGTGGGAGCCCCACCATGGTGGGCCAGGAGGACACAGTGTGGGAGCCCCACCATGGTGGGCCAGGAGGCCGCAGTGTGGGAGCCCCGCCGTGGGAGCCAGGAGGACACAGTGTGGGAGCCCCACCATGGTGGGCCAGGAGGACACAGTGTGGGAGCCCCACCGTGGGGGGCCAGAAGGCCTCAGTGTGGGAGCCCCGCCGTGGGGGCCGGGAGGACACAGTGTGGGAGCCCCGCCGTGGGGGCCAGGAAGACACAGTGTGGGAGCCCTGCTGTGGGGGACCAGGAGGCCGCAGTGTGGGAGCCCCGCTGTGGGGGACCAGGAGGCCGCAGTGTGGGAGCCCCGCCGTGGGGGCCAGGAAGACACAGTGTGGGAGCCCCGCTGTGGGGGACCAGGAGGCCGCAGTGTGGGAGCCCCGCCGTGGGGGCCAGGAGGCTACAGTGTGGGAGCCCCGCCGTGGAGGGCCAGGAGGCTGCAGTGTGGGAGCCCCGCCATGGAGGGCCAGGAGACCACAGCCTGCATCTTTTGCATGGCAGGTGACCTCATCTTCACCCAGTTCAGGAGCCCAGAGCAGAGAGGTGGTGGGGTGGGGGAACAGGTATTGAGAAAGTGACTCTGTATTCTAGGACACAGACATTAATAGCTTGAAATCAGTCGTGGAAAGAATTTTAACACCACAAAAATTGGTGAACACTATGAATTCAGGCTGAGTTGTCTCATTGTCTAACCAGGCACCAACAAACTACAACCAGTATGCTATTTTTATATGTTGACCTAAGAATGATCTTTTGTGTGTGTGTGTGTGTGTGTGTGTGTGTGTGTGTGTGTGTGTGTGTGCACGCTCACGTGCATGTGTGTGGTAGTGGGGATTGAACCCAGGGGTGTTTTATCTCTGAGCTACACCCCCAACCCTATTTTATTTTTTATTTTGAAACAGGGTCTCACTAAGTTTCTAAGAGTCTCGATAAGTTACTGAGGCTGACCTTGAACATGCAATCCTCCTGTCTCACCCTCCCAGATACTGGGATTGCAGGCAGGCGCCACCACACCTGGCGATCTTTACATTTTTTAAATGCTGTAACAATATACAAAGGAGACTGTGCAGTGGAGACCATATGAGGCTCTTAAAGCCTAAAATATTTACTACATGGCCTTTTACAGAGTTTGTTGACCTCTGGTCTAGAACTTACAAATGGGGAAAATGTTAATAATGCACATTATTAACATGTCAGTTCTATAGCTGTTACATCATATCAAGTACTTGAAAATTATTATCTAATGCAGTAAAAAAAAAAGCCACTCACATCATTGACAAACAGGTGAAATTCCAAAATATGTAGAGCTAAAACTGAAAGAGGCTTAAATTTACTGTCTACAATTTGAAGTCTGAGAAACAGTTTTCTGATAGATTTTATATCAGATTTAATAACAATAAATATATTAGTAAAGAGCAGATTCAGATACAACTCCATTTGTCAAATTGTGGTTGAATCATAATCATCGGTTAACTACAGATATGAGTGTTGACAAAAAGCAACAAAAATATCCTGTGAGAATCAGTTGCCTATATAGAATTTATGATGAAGAGTATGGTGGTCATACATGTTGGTACATGCCTGTAATCCTAGTACTTGGGAGGCTGAGACAGGAGGATCACAGATTCGAGGACAGTCTCAGCAACTTAGTGAGGCTCTCAGCAATCTAGGGAGACCCTGTTTCAAAATAAAAGGGGCTGGGGGTGTAGCTCAGAGGTAGAACCCTCCTGGGTTCAATCTCCAGTATAAAAGTATGAGAGAGAATGATATATATATATATATATATATTTTTTTTTTTTTTTTTGCCGTACCAGGGATTGAACCCAGGGGCGTTCTACCTCCACGCTACAACCCCAGCCCTATTTTTTATATACTTTATTTTGAAACCAGGTCTCACGAAGTTGCAGAGGGCCTCACTAGGTAGAGAGAGAGAGAGAGAGAGAAAGCTGAGGCTGGCCGCGAACCCGGATCCTCCGGTCTCCGCCTCCCAAAGTACTGGGATTACAAGCATGTGCCACCACACCCGGCTTGATATATTTTATTATTGTAAATTCGGTGCTACTCATATCAGTAAACTTTATAATAAAATTAAAGTTGCATATGCATGCATACATTTTTGAGAGCTGGTTATCAATTTTTTCACCAGCACACCACTGCCCAACAACCCTTCAAACAGCCAAAACCAGACACTCTCTCCCTCTGCCCAGCAAAGGCCTGGTTTGCCCATGTCTACCAACACCCAGCCCCCTCGTACTGTGGACCTCATCTTCATTTTTGAGATCTCTTTTCCTGGAACCCTTAATTTCAGAATTTGGACCTCTAATCTGTTTTTACTTTTCTTGTATATTTCCACCTCTGCCTCCTTGCTTCGCATTTCTGGCTATTTCCTCAGTTTTATTTCATAACCCTCAATTGAGTTCTTCATTTGTGCTCTCTGCCGTATTTTGGCTCTGGAATGTTCCCCCAGAAACTTGTCTGTTAAAAGCTTGGTCCCCAGAAGGTGCTCTTGGGAGGTGGTAGAAACTAAGAGGTAGGGCCTAGCAGGCATGGTGGCTCACAACTGTACTTGGGAGGCTGAGACAGGAGGATCGCAGGTTCAAGGCCAGCCTCAACAACTTAGTGAGGCCCTCAGCAACTTAAAAAATAATAATAATAAGGGCTGGGAGTGTAGCTCAGAGGTAGAATGGCCCTGGGTTTAATCCCTAGTACCAAAAAAAACAAAAAGGTAGGGCCTCGTGAAAGGTCTTTAGGTCTTTGGGGGTGGGGCCTCAAAAGGGATTGTGGGACCCCAGCCCTTTCTTTTTCTTCTTAGTTTCCCAGCCACACGCTCCTGCCATGATGTGGTACCTCAATATAGGCCCAAAGCAACAGACCACATTGATCATGGACTGAAACCTCTATACCTGCAAACCAGAGTAAACCCTCTCTCTTTATAAGTTTATTATTTCAGGTATTTTGTTATAACAACAGAAAGCTGACTAACATAAATACAAGTAAATATATAGGAGAAGGGAAAGCTCTTCCTTATCATAGAAAACCAACTCATAAATATAGAAGGAATGGTGGAATTAGAAAATTACCTCAAGATAACATCTTGATAACAATTGAGTCAAGTAAATTATGAATGATGCTAAAACTCATGACTGAGCCGGGCACGTTAGCACACGCCTATAATCCCAGTACTTGGGAGGCTGAGACAGGGGGATCACAGATTCACAGCCAGCCTCAGCAACTTAGTGAGACCCAGTTTCAAAATGAAAAATAAAATAGGGCTGGGGGTGTAGCTCAGAGGTAGAATGCCCCTGGGTTCAATCCCCAGTACCACATACACACACAGACAAAAAAAAAAAAAACTAGTGAGTGATACTTATTAATTACAAAATGAAAAACAGTAACTTTACACTGGAGAAAGCTGGCAGACACTTCCTTAACATGTGTGATTAAAGTTAACATCGCCAGTATTGGTGTAAATGGATACCAGGTGCCCCTGATAGGATGCTCTGAGAGGAACGCAGCGTCATTTCTGTGACGTTCCTGCCAAGGGTGCATAAACTAAATGTGATCAGTTGGAAACAGCAGACAAGACAAACCGAGGGACGCCCTGAAAAACACCTGTCCTGTACGCTTGACAAACGTCAATGTCATGAAGGCAAGGGGAGACTGAGGAGCTGCTTCGGACTAAAGGAGACTAGAGACGTGACAATAAATACGCACATGAGCCCAGATTTCCTGCTCTCAAGGACATTATCGATGCAACTGGTGGAACCCAGATAAGTCTGTAGATAAGAGCCCTGAATCGACATTGATTTCAATGTTTCCAAGAATGTCCTTGGTTTTAAGAAACACAATGTCAGCCAGGTGTGGTGGTGCACGCCTGTAATCCCAGAAATTGGGAGGATGAGACAGGAGGATCACAGGTTCAAGACCAGCCTCAGCAACTTATCAAGACCCTCAGCAACTTAACAAGACCTTGTTTCAAAATAAAATATGTCTGGCAGTTCAGCTCAGAGGTAGAATGCCCCTAGGTTCAGCCTTCGGTACCAAAAGAAAAAAAAAAAAGGAACACAATGTCTTTGGTTTTAAGGGTAAAGGGGCGTCATTATAAAAAAAAATTGTATAACCAGAATTTAGAGGAATCTGGTGAAGAGTAGACAGGCATTCTTGTGGGTTTTATTTTTCTCTAAGTCTGAAATTAGTGGGGGGAAGCCTAGTTCCCCCCTCACTCTCCCTGTACTAGAGATCAAACCCAGGGTCTCACACGCGCTAAGCCTGAGCTCCAGCACTGACCTATGCTCCCCGCCCCAAACAACAGAGAAAGAATTAAAAAGCTGATTGGAAAGAGCTTGCACGTGGGTCTGGCTTGTTGACCCCGGGCCTGCAGGGCAATGGGGGCTGACAAGGTCATTTCATTGGGTGTCCCCTCTCCCACCCAGCATCTTTGCTCGGTAGGGGTCTGCCTGGTGACCAGGTCCTGGGAGCTCAGTGAGGCAAGGAAAGGGGCGTCGACTGGACACTGAGGATAAAACATTCACTCAGTCTCCCCTTTTCAGTAGACCTCCCGCTCTCAAGTGCCCTCCTCCCAGGCCACAGACCCTCTGTTTTATGCTCTCTAAATAAACCTTCTCGACGGGCGTGGTGGTGCACACTTGTAATCCCAGTACTTGGAGGCTGAGACAGGAGGGTCGCAGGTTTGCAGCCAGGCTCAGCAACTTAGTGAGGCTCTCTGCAACTTAGTGAGACCCTATTTCAGAATAAAAAAATAAAATAGGGCTGGGGGTGTAGCTCAGAGGTAAAATGCCCCTGGGTTCAATCCCCAGTACCAGAAATAAAAATAAAATAAAATAAGCCTTCTGCCCAAGTTGGGGGAGGATGTCACCTGCCTGCAAAGGGAAAGAATGGAAGGGTGTAGCTACTTCCTGTTTTCAGCTTAACTCACTTCTTTTTTTTTTTTTTTTTGCAGTACCGGGGATTGAACCCAGGGGTGTTCTACCTCTGTGCTACACCCCCGGCCCTATTTTTTATACTTTATTTTGAAACCAGGTCTCACGAAGTGGCAGAGGGCCTCACTAAGGAGAGAGAGAGAGAGAGCTGAGGCTGGCCGTGAACCTGGATCCTCCGGTCTCCGCCTCCCAAAGTACTGGGATTACAAGCATGCGCCACCACGCCCGGCTAGCTTAACTCACTTCTACAAGTGTCTGCTCCTTTTGGAGGTTCCCAGCATAAACCCAGTTTCTTTAATAGACCCATTGGGATGTGAGATGTGGCTTTCTGAGGTCGGTCTAGTCAGATGTGGTTCTCGGCTCTAGTTTCCAAAATTCTTCTGCAATACTGATGGAGCACTGTGTACTTGAAATTTGCAGAGTACATCTCAAGTATTCCCCACCACCGAAGAAAAAGGTAACTATGTACTAGGTGTGGTACCTGTAATCTCAGTACTTGTCAGGCTGAGACAGGAGGATTGCAGGTTCGAGGCCAATGTCAGGAATTCATCAAGAACCTCAGCAACTTAGCAAGACCCTGTTTCAAAATTTTAAAAAATTAGCCGGCATGGTGGCGCACGCTCGTAATCCCAGTACTCGGAAGGCTGAGACAGGAGGATCCGGGTTCGCGGCCAGCCTCAGCTACTTAGTGAGGCCCTCGCAACTTAGTGAGATCCTGTTGCAAAATAAAGAATAAAAAATAGGGCTGGGAGTGTAGAATGCCCCTGGGTTCAATCCCCGGTACCACAAAAAATAAATAAATAAATAAATTTTAAAAAATTAAAAGGGCGGGGGATGTAGCTTGAAGGTAGAATGCCCCTGGGTTCAATTCCCAATGCCACAAAAAGAGAAAAGAAAAAGAAAAGGTGACTATGTGACGGGATAAACATGTTAGTTTGATTTCAGTCATCATTTCACAATGTATACATTACATCAAAACATCACACTGTAAACGTAAGAATATATGATTTTTATTTGTCAGTTATACCTCAGGAAGCAGGAAAAATGTTAATGCTGCTGTTACCAGTTCCTCTGCTGTTCTCTTTGTCCTTGAGACTTAAGCATTTTGATAAAATCTCTGCTGTCATTTCAGTGGTTTCGGGGAAAGCGCTCGTGGGTTCAACCTGTCAACCTTAATTGGAAGTCCTTTGCTGCGTTTTCTAATCTTTTCACAGTGCAATTTCAAAATATACTTACGCACATAAAAGAGTTAAATATCGTCAAACCATATAAAACGACTTAGGAACAATCAGGTTTCTGATGGGAGGATGACTGGGCTTTGGACAGAGGCCAGATGGTAAGAACTTGAAGCTGCCCTGGTTCAAATCCCAACACTGTCTTTCATTGGCAGTGTTCCCTGAAGATGAATAAATTCCTCCGCTAAGGTGTGTTTGTTTGCTTGTTTTTTGTTGTGTGGTACCGGGGATTGAACCAAGGGGCATTCTACCTCCGAACTATGCCCCCAGTCCATTCATTTATTATTTATTTATTTATGTTTTCATTTTTAAGTAGGGTCTCGCTAGGTTGCTGAGAGTCTCATTACTTGCTAGGACTGGCCTTGAACCTGTGATCCTCCTGTCTCAGCCTCCCAAGTACTGCGATTACAGGCGTGCGCCACCACGCCCAGCCAGCTACGGTTTTTTTTTTTTTTAAACCCTCGGTTAAAACAGCCCCTATTGAAACCGCCGCCGTGGGAGGAGGTTCTGTAGGGTGTCTTCGCTTATGGCTTGTGGAAGGCCATTATAGTTCTTCAATTCAAATTCTACGGACTCTGGAGACGACAGGGGCGCTCGCCCGCACACCCGGGCAAAGCCCTCCTGGGGCTGATGCTCAGAAAGGAGGCGACAGTGCCCAGGGCTAGTGCAGGGCGGGGGCCACAGGCCTCTGTCCCCCACACCAAGAACAGTCAAAATAAACCCGAGGGGTCGGGCGTGGTGGCGCACGCTTGTAATCCCAGTACTTTGGGAGGCGGAGACCGGAGGATCCGGGTTCGCGGCCAGCCTCAGCTCTCTCTCTCTCTCTCTCTCTCTCTCTCTCTC
>PVJS01048508.1:0-15026 GCA_004027185.1 Glis glis
CTCCGGTACCGCAAAAAAAAAAAAAAAAAAAAGTAAGCATCTTGCAAAATACAGGGATCTTATAACTTACTTCTAACTTGCCAAAAGGCCAACTCTGAGGGAGCAGCACTAGAAAACAGGCTTTCTTCAAATATGTTACATTACAGCTCATGCCAAAATTTAAGAGTGATACAGCCCTACTACCAGACCCACTGCACAAGGGAATGTTTCCTTCCAAAACACAATACAAAGAAATGTTCCACAAATTATTAGAAGTAGGCCCAAAAGGAAGATTAAGCAAAAAACAATGTCTTGTACATATTACCCACACACTTATGAGACCAACAGTATCTGCATATTAGATACTTTATCTTTGTGTGTGTGTGTGTGTGTGTGTGTGTGTGTGTGTGTGGTGCTGAGGATAGAACCCAGGGGCATTCTAACGCTGAGCTACACCCCAGCCCTATTTTATCTTTTTATTTGAAAACAGGGTGTTGCTAAGTTGCAGACAGCCTCACTATGTTGCTGAGGCTGTCCTTGAACCTGAGATCCTCCTGTCTCAGACTCCCAAGTACTGGGATTACAAGCTTAGATACTTTATCTTAACTGAATAGTTTTGCCTCCATTATAAAATAAGAAATTTGTTTTAATGTTTACAAACTTTGAAAAATCTTATCAAAAAGTGATATTGCTTTTGTTGTTATATAAACTTCCTAAACCAAGTAAGACTTGGTGGCTTCATGTTTCTTACAAGAGAGTTAGTGGACATAATCCTAGAAACTACTGTGACAGAGACAATATAAAGCTGGTGGCAGTAACTATAGTCACTTTAATGGTTGCTTTTTCTTGGGTGACCACCACTTACAAGGGCATCATTTAAAAGATAGAAAAGATGGTATATACCAAATCACTCCAGGAAAAAATCAATAAGAAACATAATTACAATCTACCAGCCTTTACGTAGTTAACACTAAGCTCTAAAAGTAGTGGCAAGAGAGTTCCTACTATCAATATGGGTATGTCTGTCCCTCCCTAGTAAGAACCTCAGCAGCGAAATCTAAGTACCTCCTCCCTGTACCATTTTAAAAATGACTTCTCAGCCAGGTGTGTTAGCACATACCTGTACACAAGTAACTGGGAGGCTGAGATAGGAGGATCATAGGTTTGAAGTTAACCTTAGCAAATTAGTGAGGACTTCATCAACTCGGCAGGACCCTGTTTCAAAATAAAAAATAATATAGGGCTGGGGATGTAGTGTGGAGGTAGAATGCCCCGGGGTTCAAATCCCAGCACCTAAAAATAAAAATAAATAAAAATAGCTTCTTTATTCCATAACCAATTCAAACTAGAACTAGACACCAAGGAATTTCTTAGCTATTTAACTCAAAGATAGTTTTCTCCTCTCAACACTTATATGACAATACTAGTGATGTGGCTGGACATACTCTGAATATGAATTTCAGCATGTAAATTACTTTATGTAATACAATTTAATTATCCCAATTATGCAATCCCCTGCCTCCCAGTACCCAGCTTCTGCCACTCATTTGTTATTTTATAAATGAATACTTACTGGCAGGGAATGTTGATTCCAGCAGCAGGTCTTCTATTGTGATCACAGGGCACAGTAAAATCTAATCAACTGAGGTCAACTTCTAAAGAAAAGGAATAATTCCTATTCCAAATATGTGAAATTAATGAGCACAGAGTCCAAGTCATTTCTTAAGTTTCTTCAGTAAATACGTGGCCTTAAGAGACCTTTCAACTAGCCCCACTGTCTTTCAGACACTATGTCATAATAAAATCAGAAGCAGGTGCCCATTTGTGAATTTTCATACAACTATTTAAACCCCTGCTCACGAGTTTCCTCATCTGCAAAGTTTATTAACCAACACCAATCAGTGCATAAAATGAGAAGTGAGGAACCTGAAACAAGTATCACAACTATTTTATCCTAAGAAAGAGAAAATGACTGAAATAAATTGCTTAATAGGATTTCCCTCATCCACAATAATTTCAATTACCACAAGTCTGTTTTCACTCTGACCTCACCAAAATCAACAGGCAAAGAAAAATGTACAACAGTGCCTCACAGTTTAATTGCTCTATGCATTTATTATTAGCATTTATTATTAGCATTTATTATTATTAATGCAGAAAGGGGACAAAAGCTCACAAACAGTCTACACAATTTCACAAGACACACTGTAGGGAAAAAGTGACTGAGATGGGTCAAGAGTATCCTAGGGTCTTGGTGGTCGCATTCCTGGGGGAGGTGGACCTGGATAGGAAAAAAAATTCCATGAGACAGTTAGAAACAGAGCACATAACACTCAGTGGAATGGCTGCCACTCTGCATCTATTACAATCCCAGCTCACCTCTAATTCCTGGTGGAGGGGGCCGCATTCCGGGAGGTGGCATGCCTATCGGTGTCCCTCGAGCAGGGGGAAGCCCAATGGGTGGGCCCATGGGTGGTCTCATACCAGGGGGAGGAGCCATAATGCCTGCAAAGAAACAAATTCACAAGTAAAGACCATGTAAGTAGGCTCCAGAAAGTTATTAGAATTCAGTATTCCAAAATAATACTTAAAGAAATGAGCTGGGTTCGATCTCCAGCAGGGCAAAAAAAAAAAGAAAGAAAGAAAAAGAAAGACAGAGAGAGAGATAGAGGGAGGGAGGGAAGGAAGGAAGTAGGGAAGGTAGGAAGGAGGGAAGGGAGGGAAGGGAGGAAGGAAGGAGGGAAAAGCCAGCACCCATGAGGGTCAAACAACTTCTATGCCCCCACTCAAAAGAGTAAATAGAGCTGGGTGTGGTGGCACATGCCTGTAATCCCAGCACTTGGGAAGCTGAGACAGGAGGATCACACCAAGGAAAATTGTGTAATGATTAAGTGATGATAAAGCCGGGCGTGGTGGTGCATGCCTATAATCCCAGTATTTGGGAGGCTGAGACAGGAGGATCGCAGGTTCAAGGACAGTCTCAGCAAATAGTGAAACTCATCAACCTAGCAAGACCCTGTTTCAAAATAAAAATAAAATAGGGCTGGGGGTGTAGCTCAGAGGTATAATGGCCCTGGGTTCAATCCCCAGAACTACAAAAACTAAAAAAAAAATTAGAGTGAATAGTCTTATTTAAAATTAATTATCTGACATACTCCCCAATTCCTATTTAAGCTTTTAGGCTGCTCCTTAATCGATTATCTTATTCACAGTATTTTGAGACATTACTTCCTCAAAATAAAATATATTTCACAAAGACACAAAGTATTCTTGTTCACAATCCCTTACCTGGAGGTGGGGTTGCCCTGCCTACCGGGGGCGGTGGGGTCCCCCGGCCTGGTGGGTACTGTGTTGGGGCTCCAGCAATGCTGGCAGTAGCAGCAACAGCAGCAGCTGCTACAGTGCCTCTCCCTTGTGGAGTCATTACCTGAGAAGGCAGAGACAGGAAGACAGTAAAAAGTAAGAAATACCCTCAGTTTCAAGCACAGAAAAATAAGTGGTGGATAATTCCTACTGGATACTAAAGCACAGCCATTTTGCACTGATCTCACTCACTGTTTATTTTTTCAGTGCTGGAGATCAAACCCAAGGGCTTATACACACTAAGCTCCAACTCTCCCTCTGAGCTACATCCCCAGCCCCGAGACCCAAAAATATATACTAATCACATTTTCCCATTAATCTAAATGCTCTTCGCACAACTCGCCTGCTGGGATGGACCTCCAACTCCTCGGACAGGGCCTGCTAATCCAGCAGGTGCCTGGGGAATTGGCACCCCTGCTGGTACTCCTCTTCCAGCGGCCCTGCCAACCCCGGGACCTCCTGCAGCTCCAGCAAGTGGGACCCGAGCAATGCCAGTCTGAAAGGAGAAAATATGTGGCTTAAACCCAAATGATTCACCCACGGTCCCAGCACTCTAATTCAAAGTTCAGTTTTACTCACCCCTGTCCCATGCTACCTAGCTCATATTATTCTGCATGAAATAATATGAATATATTATGAATGAAATAGATGGGTAAATGTATTATGAGAATGCGCTCCAGATTCTTACAATGCACACATTTTTCAAAGTGTGAGTACACATACTTGTATGACCATACCAAGAGTTAATAAATCAACAACTCCTACTATTATCTAGGTAGCACCTAGCACATAAAATAACTGATCAAAAAAACCTTTAATCCCCATAGAAGTAAAGGTAACTGAGATATGATGTCAGGTGCTAGACACATTTTATTTGACAAAAGTGTATTTTATTGTGCCTCTGCTGTGCCCTAATTTCAGACATTTCAAATACTGTAATGATCTTCCACATTAAAGTTCTATTCTTTCATGAGCCAATTAAAAACAAAACAAAATTCACCAAAGAATACAAAAAGGGTCTGTCTGGCCCTACATCTTCCTTACATCTTTAGGGGGTGGCCCCTCCACAGTCATGGATACCAAGTTCTCCCCACGCAGCAACACCAGACCCAAAACCCGCTTTTCTTCACGCTCCGGCTGTTTTGCATTCTTTGGCCTAGGAATCAAAAGTAAATTCTAGTGAGATGAATTTCAGAGATACCTATCTAGATTACTCACTCACCAAAAGTATCTATTAGGACAAAAACTGATACCAAGATTCTCATATAAAAGGTCACTGGGTTTAATCCCCCAAAGAAACCTCTAGACTCAATTATTAACATATGCGTAATAGTAAAGTTCTTTTCCTATTTAACTTTATTCTTTTCAGAACATTTCCTTGATATTACACAAAGAACACATAAAGAGAATTTCTTCTTTTTTTTGGCACTGGGGATTGAACCCAAGGGCATTCTACCTCCGAGCTACAACCCCCAGCCCTATTTTTTATTCTTTATTTTGAAACAGGGTCTCACTAAGTTGCGGAGGCCTCACTAAGTAGCTGAGGCTGGCCATGAACCCAGATCCTCCGGTCTCAGCCTCCCAAGTACTGGTATTACAAGCATGCATCACCACGCCCAGCAAGAGAATTTCTTTTGTAAAATATAGATACAAATGATAAGACTAAGCCTTTTAAGACAGCCAAAACTGATACCATATCCATATAAAAATAGGAATTTTTTAAATCATTTTAATTAATTAAATGAATCATAATGACAAAACTGAAATAAGAAATGGAAATAGTATTAGGCAGAGGAGATAACTAATGGTAATCATATCCCAATTCCTTAGCTATGAAGATCAACTATTCTCTACTAAGATTCCTTCAGTCTAAAAGACTGTCACAGAATGCAACCAATTAACACTTCATATTTTAAACATACTATACAGTTTTATTTCCATTAGCCTATGTTATTTTGTTTTTGTGCAAACTTTGTGTGTGTATGTGTGTGCGTGTGTGGTATTGGGGATTGAACTCGGCATTCTATGTCCAAGCTGCAACCCCTTCCCCCATCAAGGCCTTTTTACTTTTTTGTTTTGAAACAGGGTGTCACTAGGTTGCTGAGTGTCTGCTCACATTGCTGAGGCTAGCCTTGAACCTGCAATCCTCCCATCTTGGCCTCCCAAGTATTGGGATTACAGGTGTCGACCACCACGTCCAGCTGTTTTTTTCAAACTTAAAATCAATAGTTTGGGTGCAATGCCTTTGAAGCTCTTACCCAATTCAGAGATGATGCTGAGAGTCTGGACTCTGATACAGTTTCCCTACCCACTTCAGTCACCCTTTATAACCTCTACTTCAGCTCTGACTCTGCTGTGTACTGCCTCTATCTCCACTTATTGCCCACGCCCCCGCTTACTTGATCTTTCTGAACTCATCGCAGTCACAGAGGATCAAATTCATATGCTTGTCAAAAGCCTTAAAGGTGCCAATGAAGATCCGGCCATCTTGCAGGATACATCTCATCCTGTAGTCGATGTGCTGCAGCATCTTGCTGCTCTTGCCCACAGTCTGCAAGGAGTACAGGAGACGCCAGTGACCACGGTGTCTTCATTCTTCCTACTTCTACATTAATCCAAACCTGGTCTCTTGAACCAAAGTCTCCCTTCAAACCTTTTCTGCAACATTCCTCAACTTACTACATATATTGGACCAAATTTTGAACCAGGACCCATATACTTCGCTAAGAAACACTACCCAGTATCATACTACCTTCCTACAGGACACGTGACCTTATGAACTATTTATTTTTTTACCATAGTCAAATTTCTACCTCAATCAGAAACTACAAACCCATCAACCCAATGCAAGCATAATGCATGATTTTTTTTTTTTTTGCAGTAATGGGGATTTAACCCAGGGGCTCCCTATCACTGAATTATAAACCTGGCCCATTTTTATTTTTTAAGACAAGATTTTGCTAAGCTGACAAGGCTGTACTTGAATTTAGAATTCTCCTGCATCAGCCTACTGCGTAGCTGGGATTACAGATATGCACCACCTTGCCCAGCAATACATGGTATTTCTTAGCTCTTTTTTACCCTTACTAACAGGACACCAGACACTGCTCAACTCTAGTAATTACTAGATGGAATAAGAATCCATCTCTACATATATGGCCTTATTTCTAACTTTCAGAAGCCCAAAGCATCCTCACCTTAGGAAAATATTCTTTTTGGCCCTTTTAACAGCTTACTACCCCTCTACCTTGATGTACATCTTACCATGATTGCTGTTCAACCAAATCTGATGTCAACAGTAATATTTCAGGATCTTTAATACTAGGGGAAGGCTATAGATAAAAGGTGTGGAGCAGGTTCTCCTAGAAGCAAGCTGGGCAGAAGCTTCACAAACAGTGGATGGAGCCTGCAGAGGAAAGTATATTATAGATGCACTGAAATCCACCGTGTTTTAAGACAGGTAATTCTACACAACAATTGCTACTACACACATGTTCAAGTACGCATCCTCCACTATTTCCATTACCCACCAAGGGACTAAAAAAGTTCACTGTATTTCCTCACCTTAACTCCCACATTTGATACACCTAGATGGATGAAATTAAATTTCATTTTACTCAGTAATTCTTAAATATTCTAAATATAAACTTGCTTTTCCTTTCCTAAAACTTATATCTGTATTTCCATTATTCCTGAATTAGCTCAAATTTTTAACTTTATGGCTCAGCCACATAAATGTTTTCAACTGCAATGTTCTTCTTTCCCTTGAAGCCATTTCCAAATGATGTTAGCTTAACCTTTCCTCGTAAAGTGTGTTGCAAATCTGCTTACAACTCCCTGTGTAGCAAATCCAGCCTATATTTTACAGGATCTCACACTATTGATCGTACTAACTGTAGATGAAACGAGAGGCTCACAGAGCACTGCCAAAGGTGGAGTCATGGTGTACCTGTGACCAAAGAGCACATGAGCGAACGAGAAAATAAAACATGAAGCTCCCTCACCAAATCAAAGGTTCTCCAACGGCCCAAAAGCGTAGACTTTCAAATGATCCAACTATTAAAAATGTAAAGGTACTTTAAGTCAAAAGTAAAATATAACCAAACTTGGCCAAGGCACGTAAAATGGATGCAGTATTCTGGAGTAATAGTAATACATTATAGTGCTAATCCAAACCTGTGAAAATTTAAAATTATGGAAGGTTTCCATCAAGACTCTATATAGAAAATTATGTAAAATATAAAAGTTACCAATGAAGTCAAGGAGAAAATACAACTAAATGGAAAATACTCACCCACAAAGCAGTGCAAATTAAAATCACAAAACTATTTTTCCTTCAAATTTTTATTGAAAAACAGCAATGACAATAAAACACTAAGAGAAATACTGAGAAACTAAGTCTAACAATTTTTTGTGACAATCCATACTTTCTTTGATGTCCTGAGAAAGTGGTGTAACACAACATTTAATAGTCATACTAAAAAAATTAAAAAAGAACCAAGTCACACAAATTTATATCCTATATCCAATACTTGTATACTTACCCTACTAAACTTACACTACTAAACAAAATAAAAAATGGACCTCCAGCCAGGCATGGTGGCCCATGCCTATAATCCCAGCTACTCCAGAGGCTAAGGCAGGAGAATCACAAAATTCGAGGTCAGCCTGGGCAATTTACTGATATCGCATCTCAAAATAAAATAAAAACTTAAAAAAGGGCTGGGGATGCAACTCAGAGGTGGAGCACAGGCCCTAGGTTTAATTCTCAGTATAACGGAAAAAGGGGATGGGGGACTCTAAGTCAAGTATCCAAAATACTTGAAACCAGAACACCAGAAGAGTTTTTGATTTCCTATGTTTTTGTACTTTGGGATATTTACATATAAATAATGAAGACAGATTGAGACAGGGACCCAAATCTAAATGTAAAATTCATTTGTTTCATACACATGTAGCCTGAAGTTAACTTTATAAAATATTTTAAATAATTTTGGGCATGGAATAAAGTTCCATTGTGTGAAATTTTCCACTTTTGGAACTACTAGGGTGCTCATAAAATTTTTTCAAATTTGGGAGCAATTCAGATTTTTGGATTAAGGATCAAGCTGATTCACTTTCCTGTTTTTCCTGGCTATCACTTTCTCTAAATTTATAGAATTAGAAAGGAAAAATATCAAATTTTAAAATGTTTACAAACTACCCATTTAGCTCCGCAGCAAACATTAACATGATTCTGAGACCTTTACCATACTCCAGCAATGTATCTGATTTATCTATTTTGTAAGGTGTAAATCCTAACATTCTTCCTATAATCCCTTTCTTCAACACCCTTCTGTCCTACCTTGGTCTTTTCTTTGCATCTGGTTCTGTAAGACAAATGCCAGCAACTATCCTTGAAGGAGGCAAACTATTAAATATTTTAGTGTGCCTGTCATTCATTCTGTCACACTAACTGAAAGCTGCCACCACAGCAACACTGTAGTCACAGATCATATAAAAATAGATGAGAAAAATGAACATGGCTGTGTTCTAATTTTACTTATAAAACTAGTGGATCAGATACTTTACCAAACACCACTCTCATGAAAGCCCACAAACTAGTACTATTTAGGTAGAACTAGCAATTTAGAATAGAAGAAAACAGAATATAGTGCTAGAAAATAAGATGGTTCCACTTGCATATTATAATGTACAATTTATTTATTTATTTATTTTTTGAAGTACCGGGGATTGAACCCAGGGGCGTTCTACCTCCGAGCTACATCCCCGGCCCTATTTTTTATACTTTATTTTGAAACCGGGTCTCATGAAGTTGTGGAGGGCCTCACTAAGTAGCTGAGGCTGGCTGCGAACCCAGATCCGCCGGTCTCAGCCTCCCAAGTACTGGGATTACAGGCGTGTGCCACCATGCCCGGCATATAATGTACAATTTAAATATTATGATTTTTTTGGTACTGGGATTGAACCCAGAGGGATTCTACCTCTGACCTACACCCCCAGCCCTATTATTATTTTGAAACCGGGTCTCCCTAAGTTGCTGAATGTCTTGCTAAGTTACTGAGGCTGGCCTTGAAATTGTGATCCTCTTGTCTCACCTTCCCAACAACAGGTATTACAGGCATGCACCACCAGGCCCGGCTATGCTTAGAAATTTATAAGAATTTTTGAACTGAGTCAGGCATGGTTGAACACACTTGTAATCCCAGTACTTGGGAGGCAGAGACAGGAAAATGGGAGGTTCACAGCCAGCCTCAGTAAGTTAGTGAGGCCCTCTGCAACTTCATGAGACCCTTTTTCAAAATAAAAGAATAAAATAGGGCTGAGGGTGTAGCTCAAAGGTAGAATGCCCCCTAGTTCAAACCCCAATACTACAAAAAAATTTTTTTGAACTGAACTGGGAAGTCAAAAAATACCCAGGCCAAAAAAAAAAAAAAATGTGAACACCTTCTCATTAAAAAAATGCCTCTACTCTGGGGAGCAGCTGTGAACATCGATCAGAATTCCACTGTCTGTTCACAACCAAGTCTGTGTAATTACTACAGAATGTGGGCTATAAAGGATTCAATGAGAGGACGTCTCAGAAGTGTTGTCTCCTCAGATTTAAACTCAAAATGGTGGCCATAAACAGTCCTAATTATTTCATGTTGGAGATTATTTTTAAAAAGCAACAATAAAGAGAATCTAGAAGCGAACTCATCCATAAATTCCTTTCCTCCCAGATCATTTTCTAAAATGAATAAATATACATAAACCCCAGAAATAAGGGTGTTTGTGTGTGTGTGTGCGTGTATGTGTGTGTGTGTATGGTATTGGGGATTGAACCCAAGGTCATTCTACCTCTGAGCTACACCCCCAGCCCTATTTTATTATTTATTTTGAAACATGGTCTCACTAAGTTGCAAAGGGTCTCACTAAGTTGCTGAGGCTGGTTGCAAACCTGCAATCCTCCTGTCTCAGCCCCCCAAGTACTGGAATTACAAGCATGTGCCACCATGCCCACACCATTCTTATCCTAAAATAGAAAAAAAAATCACAAAGGTAAAATAAAGAACTAAATAAAAAAAACTTCCAAAAGCCTTTTCCTAAAAAATGTAACTACCTAACATAAAAGGACAGGCTATATAAATCTATATCACACTGAAATATTAATGGATCGTATCTTTATTACATTCCTGATTCAGAGGAAATTCATTGGTAAAAACAGAAAAGTGACAAAAAGACAAAATAATATACAATAAATACTTAGTAAGCAAGCATGGGAAAATACTCTAAAGCTCATTGCTCAGGAATAATGATGTGTATTTATAATATCATTGATGCTTACTGAATTATAATTGAAATAACTGATGCTGGTGAAATCATTCTATAATTGGTACACTATTTTTTAAAGGAAATGAAAACTAATACAATAATTTGCAAACTACTGACAGAAAAAACTGAAGTCATCCCCAAAAGGGAACTATAAAATATCCAATATATACAACACCCACTTCATAAACGTTTAAAAACAATGAAAAATAAAATACGAATAAAGTTTCCTTAAAAGCATGTACTACAAAGAGTGGAAGTAATCTATAAACATGACAGAAGTGTCGGGGCACATTAAGGCCATACTTCTTTTTAAAATTTTATGCAATTCGCTTATTGTATGCCACTTTTTAAGTGGTGCTGGGGTGTATCAAGCTTTTAAGGAAAAAATAAATTATTTTAATAATAATCATAATTAACCCGATACCCCATTTTCTTTATTTTTAATTATTACACTATTGGCTCTAACCTGTTTTTTCTTGTAGTTGGCCTCCTTGATGTTGCAATACTGCTTAACCACCTCTTGGTGTCTCTGCTAAGAAGGCCTGCCTCAGTTCCGCCTGGAAATCCACCACAGGTACTTGTTGCTGCTGGGAACGCCTTGGGTACAACTGACACCTATAACAGCACAGCACATATAAATGACAAAAGGACATTTGTCTATACACACAACCATATGAAAGAAAACAGAGGCCCTTGGGTCAGAGCATACCATTATTAACTGATGAGGTAACCATAAATAAAATAGAAGCTGTGCCCCATAGGATACTTACTTACTGGGAATATCTTCAAAGAACTAAAAACCCAACAGCTATTACTCCTGTAGAAACACCATCAGTACCATATTCATCAGTCATTTTCCAATTATCCTATACAGAAACAATCAGTTCTCCCCTGTGGTTAGGTGAGGGGATTTACTCAGGAATCTTCAGTGGGACATTCAGATTGTCATCCACCATGTCCTCCTAAGAAGTCACTACCTGAAACAAAGAACTCTAATCCTCCAGGCTGTTAAAGGTCTCTCTAACTATGTAAATCAAACATCTATTAGTAAGCACAGAATTCCACGGGAAAGCCCTCAGTATACACCTGGGGGTTAGTAACCTGGCTGTCAATCAGGAAGAAATGCAGACACTAGTCGGCCGTGGTGGCGCATGCTAATAATCCCAGTACTTGGGGGGGGCTGAGATAGGACGATCACAGGTTCAAAGCCAGCCTCTGCAAGTTAGTGAGACTCTGAGCAACCCAGTGAGACCCTGTTTCCTAATAAGAAGTAAAATTGGGCTGGGAATGTAGTTTGGAAGCAGAATGCTTCTGGGTTCAATCCCCAGTACCAAAAAAAAAAAAAAAAAGAAATGCAGAAACTAGTTTTCTGGTTAACAAGAAAGGCTTGGTTCAGGTCCTAGAGAAACAACAGCAATTTTTCCCTGTTGATAGAGAAAAAAATATAAAATATATGAAAATATTCAACAGGAGCTAGATTTGGAAATGGCACTATGGTATGAGTTTTTCACTTTTTTCTGTAGTTTTACAATGTTTTGAACATGTTGTTGTATAATGATAAATTTACCTGGGCTTTGTCTCAGGTTCCTGGGAAGTCACCTCTAAATGCTTAGAATTTAAGAAAAAATAGGAATATCTTTGTTATTGTAGGTGGGTCCTTCAGATCAGACCTGGGTTTATGCTAATAAGATAATTCAAAATAGTGCAGCCAGGCCCAAAGACCAAACAAAAATGAAAGAGCTAAGGCTTGGGAACCTCATCTCCTGGGAGGGGAGCGGAGCTTAAGACTGAATTCAATCGCATGGCTAATGACTCAATCAATGTTGACGACATAGTAACCCCTTCCCCCCCAAAAAAGTAAAAACCTGGATACAGGAAGCTCTGGTCATTGCTCTTTCTTTCATTTTCTTTTTGGGTACTGGGGATTGGAACCAGGGGCATTCTCTCTTCAAGCTATACTCCAGCCTTTTTTATTCATTATGAAACAGGATTATCGCTAAATTGCTGAGGGTCAAGCTAAGCTGCTGAGTCTGGCCTCAAACCTTCAATCCTCTTGTCTCTGCGGCCAGCTATGATGGTCTTTGATTGGTGGTCTCCACTGATGTGCAGTGAGGATGGTGCATCCTGAGAAAAGGGAAGCACTGTGTTTCTGACCTCTCAAATCTTGCCTTATGTTCATCTGTACCCTTTGTAAGACTAAGGTTCAGTGGTAGAGGATATGCCTAGCATTCATAAGGCACTGAGTCAATCCCCCCAACAGCACTTAAAAAAAAAAACTATGCATGAGGACCAGGCGTGGTGGCACACACTTGTAACCTCAGTAATTGGGAGGCTGGGACAGGAGGATTGCAGGTTCAAAGCTAGCCTCAGCAACTTAGTGAGACCCTGTTTCAAAATAAAAAATAAAATGGGGCTAGGGGTATAGCTCAGAGGTAGAATGTGCTGTGGTGGCACATGCCTATAATCTCGGTACTTGGGAGGCTGAGACAGGAGCAGAATGGCAGGTTCAAAGCCAGCCTCAGCAATTTAGTGAGCCTTTCAGCAACACAGCAAGATACCAGTACAAAACAAAAAATAAAATAGGGCTGGGGGTGTAGTTCAGAGGTAGAATGCCTCTGGGTATAATTCCTGGCACCACAAAGAAAGGAAAATGTACTCAAAGGGTTTTAAAAACTAAATAGGGGAAATCTTTATTTTTACCAGTAATTTAAAACTTGTGAATCCTTGACAAATTTTCATATAACAAGTAATAAACAAAGGACACAAAATGTTACCTACTTTCTAAAAAAACTAGTTGAGGAACTAGTTATTATAATATACTACATTTTAGAGTGACTATTCTTATCTTAATTGTTAATAGCCAAAAATGAAAACAAGATGAATATCAAATAAGGTGGTGATTAAAAAATTCAAAATCTATAAAATAAGGTAGAATTTGTTGTTATTGTTTTTGTGTGTGGTACTGGAGATTGAACCCAAGGCCATTATACATCTAAGCTACAGCCCCATCTTATTTTATTTTTTATTTTGAATCAAGGTCTCACTAAGTTGCTGAGGGCCTTACTAAGTTGCTGAAACTAACCTTGAACCTGGGATCCTCCTGTCTCAGACTCCCGAGTACTGGGATTATAGGACTGTACCACTCCACCCAGCTAAATAAAGTAGATTTATATGCATTGATATAAAAAGATTCCCCAAGTCATACTGTAAGAAAAAAAATTATAAATAACAATGTCATTTATTCAAACAAATCAAACATGAAATTGTGTGTCCCACGGTCTCCCTTTCTCTTTAGACAAAAATCACACATATACTTGTGTGAATGCATAGGACCGGGTCTGAAAAGATAGAAACTAAGTGCTTAAGATTATCTCTGGGGGTGGGAAGGGAAATGAAGCTCGCTTTAAGATTAGACTCTTATTTTTCAGGTGCTAGAACTCCAACCCAGGGCCTTGGGCTTGCTAGGCAGGCAGTCTACCACAGAACCACATGCCCAGACCTAGACTCACTATTTGAGATTAATAATGCTCATAGTTTTGAAAAATAAGACAATAAAACAACTGTAGGAGCTGGGAAGGGTGGCACCCTCCTATAATTCCAGTACTTGGGAAGCTGTGCAGGTTCGAAGCCAGACTCAGCAGCTTAGTGAGGCTCTCAGCAATGTAGTGAGATCCTGTTTCTGAATAAAAAATAAAATAGGGGTGGGGGTATAGGTTGGAGGTAGAATGCCCCTGGGTTCTATCTCCAGCACCACCACCAAAATAAATAAATTAATTAATTAATTAATTAAAAATAAAACAGTAGGATAGAAGACAATGCTACCTACTGATATTGTCAAAATCCTAGTGAAAATGGCAAAAGGCCAGATAAAATATGTATTAAAGATGGTCAGATATTTTTCATTAAACTGCTCTTCTAGAGACCTCAATTAAAATATGCATACATATGTGTTTTTGTGTTTACATGTATACTAAACATAGACAAATAGCTTAATATTTGTAATTGGCGCATTGTAATTTTACTTCATAGTGAGGTTTGGAGTGACAGATACAGACATGCGCACAGCATTTGTTGTGTGTCCCTCCAGGTCCCTCCTCACCTCCCCCCCACAGATAACGTTTACATTGATATACAACTTCATGTGGGAACACAGGATTACCTGCAGTACTAGGGTTGGAACCCAGGGGAACTCTACTACTGAGCTACAGCCCCCCTTTTAATTTTTCTTAATTTTGATATAGGGTCTTCCTAGGTTCCCAGGCTGGCCACAAATTTGTAATCCTCCTACCTCAGCCTCTAGTTGCTGGGAATTACAGGTCTGTATTACTGAGTCCCAGACTACATCTTAAAATTTTAACTGGAGAAATGCA
>PVJS01048509.1:0-15026 GCA_004027185.1 Glis glis
CAAACTGATACTCATTGTGAAGTGAGACTACAATGCACCAATAAAAACATAAAAAAAAAAAAAGAAATGCTAGTCTAACAATTAAGAAAAGACTCCAAGATAAACCGGAGTGGAGTTTTGTAGATTGCATTGTGACAGAATGGGCACACCTCCCCAGGATGGTTTCCAAACAAGCATCTTCCCTCCCTGTTTTGGCTACGGTTTGCCAATCTTTCCTTTGAGAAAAGCCTTCTACTGCCATCATCTGGACAGCTAGGAAAACTTCTACATCCATCCCCGTGGATCAGCAGTTCTCTGAGTGGTCTGCTGGCCCCGGTGAGATTGACACTACCTTACAATAGTACTGATATGTTATTTACCTTTCACTGTTTTGATATTTGTACTTTTGGTGCAAAAGTGATGATGGTTAAAACTGCTGGTTTCTTAGCACAGACGAAAGGCAGTGGCAGTAAAGGATACCACCACACATTACTTTCTTGCAGTCGCAGTTTTAAGATGCCAATGTCTCTTAAGGACAGCCTTGTTCTGAAGTAAAAAGTATTCATTTTATTAAGCCTCAGCCACTGAGTATACATTCTTTTCGTGTTTGGTGTAACAAAGTGGGAGTCTCCATGAAAAACGTCTGCTACATGTCAAATTAGAATGATTATCTTTAGGGAAATTGCAAACTTAAGTAATTGAGTTGCAAACTGAATTAACCAACTTTTTATGGGGCAACATTTTCTTTTTGTACTAGGGATTGAACCCAGTACAGAGGGAGTTCCACCTCTGAGCTGTATCCTCAGCTCTACTTTATTTTTATTTTGAAACAGGGTCTAAGTTGCTGAGGCTGGCCTCAAAACTGTCATCCTCCAGTCTCAGCTTCCCAAGTCAGGTATCACACACACGGCTATGGAGCACCATATTTGACAGAGCAACTCACAAACTGAAGATTCAGGCTTGAGAAACTGGCAAATATTTTCTTGGAAATGAACAAAGTAAGATTGTGCTTTCGAGAAAAACAACTAAAAGTATTTGTTAGTAGTGATGAAATTAGAACTTTCAAGAGAAAAATATAATTTGGGAAAGCTTATGTCTGCCTCTGTGAGCTTGGCAGCTTCTTAATGCTTAAAGAAGTTTCTGAAAGGCCAGTGATAATTTTAACAAGTGTTTATTTTTGATATCTTATAACAGATTGTGTCAATATTTTGAAGATTCACATAAAGCAGAGAAGCAATAGTTCCTAAATAACCAGTGCATTATGTTATAAAATCATGCACAAATAAAATATCTGTTTAAAATTTAAGATAGGCAAATATACTTTAATGAAACAGTATGAAAATTGTATTCATACAGTTTCTTTTTCCTTTTTTTGTGTGTGGTATTGGGGATTGAAGCCAGAGGAATTCTACTTCTGAGCTATACCCCCAGTCCTATTTTACTTTTTATTTTGAAACTGGTCTCACTAGGTTGCTGAGGTTGTCCTTGAACCTGCAATCCTCCTGTCTCAGACTCCCAAGTACTGGGATTACAGGAGTGCATCACCACGACCAACTTCTCACAAAGTTACTGAGGCTGGACTTAAACCTGTGATCCTTCTATTTTAGCCTCCCATGTATTGGGATTACAGGAGTGTATCACCACTGTGTAGAGCATGGGGCACAAAACAACCTCAGGAACTCATAAACAACTTATTTGTACATGCCAATTGTATAGAGCATGGGGTATAAGTTCAGGAACTCAAAAAGTAACTTGTTTTGATATTCCAGTATATGGCCCAGACCAAAATGCCTGTGCTGCAGTTGATAACAAGCCCTTGGATTATAAATCTCTTCCTGCATCTGATGGACTTATGTCATCAATACATCTGTGGAAATGACAAACATCTGGTAAGTTTCGATAAGCCTGCCAAGGACACTTGAAGGCACAGATAGGAATCCTATAAAAAGAGCAGCCTTTTCACACACAGTGCGCTGAGCTCTAGCTTATGCCATGATGAGTCTACCATGTGTACCCTTCCAATCCAGTGACTTTGCTTTGGTCTTGCTCTTTGCTGATCGAGGATCAGTGCAACTCTTTAGCCTTCTCTGTGCCCAGACCAACTTCAGAATCTCCTCTTCCATTTATGAACTTGATTTGTTAAGTCCCCTTCCCCTTGCTTGTTTGTAGCTTGTTATTTGCTAATTATTTGAAGTGCTTAAATGATAGAAGTTGTATGTTGTCTAGCATACTTGTTTGACCTAAATTGTTAGAATTATTAATGTGAAGTGTATTGTTTGATGTTTATTTATAGCTAATTGGCTTTGGCAAAGCAGTTGCCCAGCATCTGAAACTAGCTTAACCTTACTTATAAAGTTTACTAATAATATCCTGCATGCTATAACCTTCAAGTATTGAATAAGCCTCATGACATTATAGAAAGACACAAAACGTGCGATGTGACTTATTGGTATTAGGACTTTGCAGCCTGTTGCTCATGACAATCAGTTGGCAAGTGATACTTTCTTAAAAGTCAGTTACATATCAATAAACAGTATGATGCTGGGCATGGTGGTGCACACTGTAATGCCAGCACTTGGGAGGCTGAGACAGGAGATCACAGGTTTCAGGCCAGCCTCAGCAACTTAGGGAGATCGTGTTTCAAAATAAAAAAATTAAAAGGGCTGGAGGTATAGCTCGGAGTTAGAATGCCTCTGGGTTCAATCTCCAGTACCAAAAAATAAAACAACAACAACAACAACAACAACAACAACAAAGAAACCACCACTTGTTAAGTATTGGTGTAGGACTGAAAAAGAAAATCCAAAATCATCTACAATGCTATTAACTTACTCTGTTTTCTAGCTACATATGTGTGTGAGTCTGGATTTCTTTCAAATGGTTCAAATAAAGCAGCCTATTGCAACAGACTGAATGCAGAAGCAGCTATAGAATCCTACTGTCTTATTTAGCCAGACACCGAGGGATTTACAAAAAAATATAAATGTCACTTTTCTCATTTTTTTGTTTTGTAAAATATTATTTTCACCAAAATTATTTACACAAATGTATTGTGTATTATATGAATTATTTTATGAATCTGTTACCTTTAAATGAATTAATAAATACTTTTAAACTTCTGTTTTAATTCTAATAAAGCAAATATCAGTAGATATAACTCACATAAACAAGAGCTCTTTGGGATCATAAGTAACTTTCAAGAGTGTGAAGGGTATCCAGACCAAAAGGATTGAGAACTGCCCCCACAGACCATGCCACGAGTCAGCGTTCCAGCCTTGTTCTTCTCAGCACTCAATTGCTCCAAAATCTGTGCTCAGTTCTAGTGCGCAGTCTGGCTTATGCTGGTATAAAACCATGTATGGTACATACACGTTACCCCAATATGGAAAGGTAAATTGCATTTACTTATTCTCACATGGTAGACATAGAATGAATTCCTCTATTCCAGGCACTTCCCGGTTCACTGTGCTGTTACCTCTGTTTTTGCCATTTACTTCCCAACATCAGGTCAAAGGCCAAGCAATTTGCATTATTTCCTGTTTAGGTGCTGAAGGGGCAAAGCAGTTTTCTCTATGTTTGGATTAATTTCATAAATTCAAATTCATACTCATCATATCATTATTTGAGGCGCTGGCCTAGCAGTTCCCTGAATCCTGCCAAGAGAAATTCCCCACCTACATTTGCTCTTAACAAATTGCCACCCTTCCTGTTCAAAGCATTGTTTTCTCAGTACTTCTCCCCAGAATAGAATTTTGTTGATTATACCACCCAACATTATTTCCAAAATATGGATTATTTTCCAAAGAAGACTAAAATACTTGGTTTGTTAGCTAATATTTTCTCAATACTAGGTCATATTTGGATAAACTCTATATCTACTTCTGTGGTTTTTATTTTTCTATTCTGTGACAAATGAACTTTTTTCCTAGTTGGTAATCTTTTCTTTGGACATATTAACACATTCACTCAAGAAAGGTTTTCAAATTTGAAGGCAACTCTGCCCTTTAAGGAGGCTTTTCATATTTCTTCTCTTAGCCGTAAGCTGTATATTATAAAGCATATCTCTTAGAACTATTTAGCTGAAATATAGACTTTTAAACTCATTTTTCTTATTCTGCAGTTTTTGGTGCAATCTCAGTATAACCCCTGGGGACTGAAAGTGATATTGTTTAAATTTATTATCTAATGGATAAAGAAAACAGTGTTGCAATTCAAGAAAGTGAGTTAGCACCTGTAAAAAGACTCAACTTCTTTCGTCATTTCATCCAGATTTATTTTCATGAGGATCTTCTTCTGGAGAAATACAGATTTGGATACAGGGAGAAACGGTCTTTTTTTTTTTTTTTTTTTTTTGGCCTGCTGGAATACACGCGAGAGACATTGTCTGTGAAAAATATGAGCCAGACTAATCACATTCTGTGACTAAGGACAGGTTTTGCAGCTATAAAGACTTTGGGAGACAATTTTTAGGGTTGTTATGTAGTCAAAATCTTTGGGATCCATGAAACTCTTGCAGCTCTGGCCCCAAGGGATCTCCCAAATATCATGGACCTAACAGTGCCCCTTTCTCCTGGCACAGGGACTCTGCCATGTAGGGTTTCTCCATCTGTCCCTCAGGCATCCTGAGATCCAGCAGGGAAACAATTCCTACCTCCCTCTCCCCACCCAACCACTTGCTCCTTTTATTTGCTGCACAGTGGAGATACTTTGGAGTTTTTCCTTTGGAAATCAGAGTCTGGACAAACAACAGCTAAAGTGCTCCTTCCTCAAACAATCAAAGCTTCTGCTGTGCTTTGTAGCTGCCCAGAGGTGAGTGTTTAGCTGAGTTTGTTCATTCAACACAAGAGTTTGAAATCTGATCCCGGGTTATTCTTTTACTTAACCAACCTCAAGGAAGACAGGAAGCAGAAAGCACTATTTGTTTTCTTTATTATGAGGATACACTTAATTCCTATTCAAACAAAAACTGCTTGTCATGTATGATGTAAGTAAGTATATCCTTGTTAAAAATTAGTGAGATTGGAATGTTATGAGGACATATCCCATTTTTATCTTTTAAAAATAAAAGATCTCAGCCGGGCGTGGTGGCGCACGCTTGTAATCCCAGTACTTTGGGAGGCTGAGACCGGAGGATCCGGGTTCGCAGCCAGCCTCAGCTCTCTCTCTGTCTCTCTCTGTCTCTCTCTGTCTCTCTCTCTCTCCCTGTCTCTCTCTCTCTGTCTTTCTGTCTCTCTCTACTTAGTGAGGCCCTCCGCAACTTCGTGAGACCCGGTCTCAAAATAAAGTATAAAAAATAGGGCTGGGGGCGTAGCGCGGAGGTAGAACGCCCCTGCGTTCGATCCCCGGTACCACACACACACACAAAAAGATCTCAGAGATATCTATTTTTTCAAATTTAATTTTTATTTATTTTTTGTGGTGTTGGGAATTGAACCCAGGGACATTCTACCTTCAAGCTACACCCCCAGCCCTTTTTATTTTTTATTTGGAAACAAGGGTCTCACTAAGTTGCAGAGGGCCTTGCTAAGTTTCTGAAGCTGGCTTTGAACCTGCAATCCTCCTGTCTCACCCTCTCAAGTACTGGGATTACAGGTGTGTGCCACCACTCCCCACTAAAAATATCTATTTTAATATGCTCATGTTAAATATGCTGATATTATATAATAGATTAATTCTTGAATTAGTACCTCTGGCTGGTTAGTATTTACTGTAAATATGTCAATTTATCATGAAGTCTTTCAAATGACTTGGTGAAACTGAACTATTTACTCTTGTTCTGTGATAATTTCATTTAGATAAACTTGTTTATGAAATATTTTGAAACTAAGTCATCAATCAAAACTAAAAGTTGTCCACATTCCATATTCCTTGCCTTTTTTTTACTCTACTTTAGTACTTGGCACAGAATCAGAGACAGAGCAGATGCCTAGTCATGAATTTAATTATTTACTAGACATGGATATATGTGTGTGTTGCTACCTCTTAACTCGTCTTCTGATAAAAATTTCCTGTTTTTCTCCATTCTCATCAGCCATTTCTTTCCAGTCTATTCTTCTTTCTCTACTTTGCTCATTTCCTGGGCGATTTTTTCCTACCTCTATGAATTTAAATGACACTGAGACTCATGGATAATACCCATATTTATATCTGTAGCCCCAACTCTTTCCCTGAACTAAGACCTTATATATTAAACTAAACTAGCAAACAGCTCCATGGATGTCTGATAACATGTCCAAACAGGTCTCTCAATGCTACCCACCATCCCTTTATTCTTCTCTGCAACCTCCCCTCCTCCAGGACGCACCGTCTCAGTGAAGGGCACCACCAGCTGCTCGGCTCTCACAGTCACCTCTCCTCTTTCTCTCAAACCAAAACCAGATCTGTTAGCAAGTCCTATGGACACTACTCTTCAGGTAGGTCTCTCAGCTGGCCTCCTTGTTTCAACTATTCCTGCACAGTCTTCTCCACAAGGCAGCCAGAAAGATTCTTACAAAGTAGGTCTGAGGTCTTCATTCCACCAAGTTCTTATTACTCAGAATAAAATCCCAAATCTTTCTTGTGGCTCATAGAATTCTACATGATCTGCACAGCAGCCGCACCTGCCCATTACCGACTTGTGAGTTCTTAGGCTATCAGAAGAATCAGGCAAGAGTGCAATGGCACTGGGTGGCGTGTGTGTGTGTGTGTGTGTGTGTGTGTGTGTGTTTACGGGTTGACTCAAGAGAGAAAGGTGCACGGCTTTTGTGGTCTCTTGATGTCACTGCACGTAGAGGTGGTTTCAGTCATGCCATGCTCCTCTTTATCATGCCTCTTCATGTGATGCACGTCTCATTGCCATCTTGTCTCCAGCTTGGGGTGTGATTTCACTATGCTAATAAAGTAAACGTAACTGTAGGCTACTTCAGTGATGATTCTACGCAGGCGTTTCCCCTCACCACCTGGAATTTGCCCCTTATCATCTGGGAAATTTCCTAATTGGGTTTCAGATGAGGGCAACTGAGTACTCTGCCCCAGTGGGTTGGATTTAATGACCTTGTTTTTCTTGGCTCTGGCTTCTTTTTATCTCCACTGACCACATAGTCTTTGAAGACTGAGCTGACTTCCCAACCTCCCATTTCTAGGTGTGTTATCTTAATTCTGTAGCCTAGAAGACTGGTCACTCCTTAACTCCCAGTTTTCTGGTATGTCAGTTAACCCCGAACGACTGAGGGCTGGCTGAGCTGTCTCAGTCCATTTCTGTACCTCAGCCCCACCCACTGCCCTTAGCACTGACACACTTGGTGGTTCTTGAACAGCCTTTTGAAGCCTTTACATCTGACATTCTCTGCCTGGAATGCTCTGCCTGGAATGCTCTGCCCCAGATATTCACGCAGATCACTTTCTCATTCATTCAAATGTCACATCCTGACCATTCTCTCTGAGGAGATGTTCCTGCCCCTGTTACTTTCTTTATTCTTTCCCTGCTTTATTATTTTTCCTAGCACTTAACCTAATTCATTAACATAGAATAAATTTATTTATTTTTAAGTATTATCTGTCTGTCTTTTACTAGAATGTAATGACAAGGGTTTTGTTAACCAATACTCTTAGCACCTAGACTATGCTTGCACATGATAGATGTCAATAAATATTTACCTAATAAACAAGTGAAAATTTTCATTCTCATTTAAAAAACCATATAGATTCACAATATAATTGTAATTTTCTGGATTAGTTCTGTGCTCTGTAAAAGAGTAGCTATAGCATTAAAATAATATATCTGATTTGATATTATATTGAGTGCACAGAATTCCTTAAAAACTCATATAAGATATTGCAGTTTTTAAGATGTCAGTGCAACAGTGCACATGTATAGGTTTACAAACTATGTTCAAATAGTGCTTCAGTACTTTGAAATGCTCCTATAAGATTTTCACACAATGTTTAAATGCATAAATCGTGTGTGTGTGTGTGTGTGTGTGTGTGTGTGTGTGTGTGTTGCTGGGGATTGAAACCAGGGAAATTCTACCGCTGAACTACATCCCAACCCTATTTTATTTTTTATTTTGAAACAGGGTCTCACTAAGTTGCTGAGGGCCTCACTAAGTTGCAGAGGCTTGCCTTGAACCTGTGATCCTCCTGTCTCAGCCTCCCAAATACTGGGATTATAGGTGTGCGTCACCATACTCGGTGAAATGTACAAAGCTTACTCACATGAAGACCCTCACTCACAATGAAAGCCATATTTCCTAACTCAGGTGGTAATTTCTCTCTGGACACCGTATCTTCCAGAACAACACTGTTTAGGGTGAGAGACATAGAGGGATAGAATACAGGAAAGTATAATGAGAAGGATGATAAGGATGTTCCTGCAGTAAATGAAAACTATACAGTGGAAGAAAATGAGTCTTTTAGCAGGAATTAAAGAAGCTCTAAAGAGGCAAAAATTATATGAGCACAATTTCTCTAAAGGGGAAAAAAGGGCGGGCAGACAATGGTGATTTGTTTCTCACATTAACCACCAGGTGGCGCTGCGGGATCATAAAAGCTGCCGCATTGGGAGGCGTGGACGAGCCAACGCGGGCGCGGACACTAGAGCCGTACTGGACTCCCATCTGCTAGCGCAGGATCTCAGCCTCTTCCAGAGGCTCTCTCTCCTCATTATTTATAAATATTCCCAGGAGGCGTCTCATTTGTGCTCATGAGTAACTTAAGCCAGCTCACCCTTCTCTCCTAATCTCTCTGTTCTCCCTCCCTCCCTCCCTTCCCACCCCCCGCATGTTCTGGCCACCATTCCCTCCGGGAGCAGCCTGGCCTCCTGCTCTGGGTACCACTGACTCCTCTGGGCACCGTAATGATGCCGCTGGGCCCTGCTTCTGCCACTCCGAGGGAAGAAAAGGCTGAGGAAGTATTCATTAACAGTAAACATCTGAGGTGCCCAGCCCTCAACGCTCTACCTCTGCTAAGCACAAAATTAGGAGACGTGGACCCAGGTGGAAGCAAGTTTGGATTTATATTTTCAGTGTCATTGTTGGGTTACTCTTCACCTGTATTTCCATAACTGTGAAATCCATTCCCAAGTTTTCTACAAATGGAATAGCGTCTCATCTGTGAATATTGGATTCGATCAGGGGTCTTCAAGCAGCTTTAATCTGCCATTGGACTCTGAAGACCCGCTTATCAAAGACTTACTCACAAAGCGCCTCTTATTTTTACCACCCTATCCTGCTCTTTGGCTTGTCTCATTCTTGTTAAGATTCAGGGTGAGAAGCCCAGCTGGCGTTCTTTCTTCCATCCTCATTCAACTCCAGGTTTTCTATCGGGTCAAGATCACATCCCTGTCGCCTGAGCTCAGAGGCCTTATTAAAAGCAATCTATACATATATGAAATGATCAATACCTATTTTAATGCCTGTATGGGGAAGGGGAGAGAGTGCAGTGGGAGCCAGGGCGGGGAAGCTCACCGCGTGCTGTGTGCATGTATGTCCCTATCACTCTGAACTTCATTGTGGTGTGAGGTTACAAGGCAATAATAGAAGTATATTTTTAAACAGAAGATGACTCAACAATAAAAGTATACTTTTAAATAGAAGACGACTCAATAAACATTTTAAGGAATGTTTGCCCCCCCAAAAAAGCAATCTGTTGCCTCGTCCTGCCTAGCTGCTCCCCCTGAGATCCTCTGGTCACCAACCCACCCATACACACGACTCCACTCCCTAAAGGCTATTTCTAGAACAAGAGAAAGTAAAACACACACTTTGATCACAAAAAGTTATGGGAACATGATTAGAATTTCTTAGCCTTGGAATTCTGGGGAAATCAGGTTAGTGTTTCTCATATAAAAGTTTTGAGAGGGCTTTGGAGTTTCTGGCTTTAGTTACCCACAGCTGAGTCACCTGAGGCCTAATATGAGCACTATTGCTTGCATATTTTAAAATTTGACATCAAGGGCAGTGGTGTTGAAGGCAGTGCTGATCTAATCAGAAGGACTAACGGTGAGGTACGATGACTTATGAGCATGGGCAAGTTTCTTGATTTCTCTAGGCCTTGTTTATCTAATTCATAAAAGGAGAATAATAATGGTTATCAATATAATACATTTGCTGTGCATCTTAAGTAGGATAAGCCACTTAAAGGAATTATCACAGTGCCTCACACACTTAATAAATATTAGCTGTTTTTGTTTGGATGTGCACAATCTAGTAACAAGGAAGACAGTTCCAGATGGATTTCTTTTTAGATGCAAACAGTAGATGTCACCATTGATGCTTAGTGCTTTTCAAACTGATAGTAAAAAAGTTCTAAGAAAGGGGTGGGAGTGGGGTGGAAGATTGTTCTCTTGAGAACATAAGTTTCAAGAACTTTAATATTGGAACCTGTGGTTCCAATATTAAAGGTGAGTCGGCCTTAGAAAAAATGTTACGACTTTACTCAAAAATTTTAGACATCAATTAAGCCAGTATGGTTTGCTGATTTATCCGATTGAAGCTGATACAAAAAATAAACACTGAAGCTATATTTAGGAAGCCCCTGCTTCTGACGCAAGAGTGAAACAACCAAGTCAGCCTCAGAAGCACGGAGGAAGAGGTGCGAGGGGAGGCCAGCAAGTGGATGAGTAACAGAAGGAGGAAGAACAGTAGAGGTGAGACATCTACTGACCCTGTGTTTGCATGACAGGCAACATCCTACCTATGAATATGGGCTTTTCTTCCCATTTAAGTTTAAGTCAACTTACTTGCATTTTGAAGCCTTATTTTAAATGCCTTGTCCAATCTGTATGTGTCTAGAACATCAGATTAAATGAAAACATATAGCCTAAAGTAAAAATGTCCGTATCCAGTGGCTGCAAGAAGAATGGTACTTCAGGTTGCTGTACTGACTTTGTCAGGTTCTCTGGAGATCGGGGGAGGGAAATACTGCTTTTATCAAGTATTAGAAGTGGGTGGCGGGGTCTAGAGGCACAGCCTCCGCTGTTGTCTGTGGCTGTCCTCCTGCTGTGGGGAGTCTTAGTCAGGGGCAGCCCCTGCACTGGCATTTTTTGCCCTGAGCAGAGTGGGTGGGCCTTAACTGTGTCCAGCAAAGATGGCAAAGAGACCAGAAGCTGGCTGAGTCTAAAACTTCCTATTTTGTTCCCATACTTTGCCTCACAATGTTTACCACTGAGTGTAATGGAATGATCATATTACTAACAACAATTAAAATCTGTTGAGACACTGTTGTAAGCCCTGTACATGAGCTGATTCATTTGAGGGTCATGATATCCCCGTGACGCAGGTATACTATAGTCATTCCCATTCTACAGATGACAGTGCTGAGGAAGGCCATGTCAACGACCCAAAGCATTAGGGCTTGTTAGTGGGCTTGATAAAAACATGATTCCACTAAGTGGAAGCATATGTTTCTAAAACAACATTGTAAGATAAGATCAATTATGTTCATCAACCACCATCTTTCCCTTCATCTTAATTATATACATTTATATAATTGTGTGTATCTAGAGCATGCACATGTTCCAATCTTCTCATTTAATATTGTGTTATAAATGCCTCATAAACACTTAATGTAGCTATATTCTTATTTTTAGTGGCCACAGAAATGATATCACAGCAGTTTTCATACTGTGCTCTGCAGAGCCCTGAGAATTTCTCAAGTGATTGTGGGACCACTTTGCAGACTGGAGATGTGTCAGGAGCACACACAGGCAGGCCTGGTTCTGCCACCCACCCCCTGACTTCATCTGTAACAGTTTTTCTTTAACAATTAAGTATTTAAAATCAATTCATATATTTAGTGTTTGCATAATGTTTCATTGAAGAGAGGATCCCATGGTTAAAAAAATTTAAATATCACTAATTATAATTTATAATTCTCCTATTGTTGAACATTTAGGTTAGTTTGATTTTTTAATTACTATATCTAATATTACTACAAACAGCTTTGTACATAAACTATTTTTCCCTTTTTGATTGTTTCCTTACTTTAAATTTCTAAGGGTCAATTTAGGCCCAACGGGCACAGACATTTATAAGCATGTTAAACAGAATGTTAAGTCTCCCTGTCTAAGGCAGTGTGCAATGCCAGAGGTAATGTAAGCATACTCTGCCTACCCACAACCTAACAGTAAGGGCTCTGAAAAAATAAACAATAAAAAAAACCCCCAAATCAATATAATATAAAAAATAAAGCAGCAAGAAAGCCAGCAACATAAAGTAGTATCTTAGTTTTAAACTTAGTGGAAAGGGAGGTTGTCTGCCATGCTCCATGCTTTAGGTTAACTGTGGCTGAGCCTGACGGGAAGCACAGAGCTTCAGCTCACTGAAGTGCCAGTGACTGGTGACCGGTTAGTGAGATACACAGCTCCCTCTGAATGGGAATTCTATCGAGGTAGGACAACTTCAAGAGACAATTACAGGGTATATTTAGGGATCGATAGAGAAGGAAGGAGCCCCCTGGTCTCCTGGAATCTTGTGGGGCCATCCTTAGGGGACTGCAAAAAGAGGATCTAGATTTCCCTAAAGATATCTTGACTATGAAATTTAAATAGGTCAGAGTTTAATTGGGATGCTTATTCATAGGCTCTATTTCAGAATTGTTCATGTATTTAACACCTGCAGATAATAGTTGTAAAATGTTACATTATCGAAGACAAAGAAAAAAGAAAAAAAATCACTCAGATTTCCATCCCCATACCAATAAGAACTCTCAAAATTTTGCTTTTTAGGAATTAAAGAAAAAGAAACATATCAAGGGCTTTGTGTCACTTTGAACCGCACTATGATCTGTAATTACAGTGCACCAGTAAAAATATTTAAAAAATGAAACTCTAGTGTATCGTGTTCTTAATAACACTTTGATAATTTGTTTTACAATTTATAAGTTGGATAATGCAAAGAGTAGTTGAGGGAACCATATAAACTGAGTATAGCTCTGTCCCTAGAAATCCCAGATTTGAGGAATTTACAACGCCCTGTAGACAATGAAGAGTCAAGTCAGTTTTCTGTCCCAAAGCGCTAGGTTACTTCTCTAAGTCAAAGACATAAACCCTCCAGCTGGCATTTCTGCTGTGAACTTAGCAGAGGACGAGGAGCAGTTGCACCATTTCCTCACCTCCAGGTGACATCAGCCATGGGGCAGGGAGGTGGCAAGTGGTTGGAGAATGTCACATGCTGCCCTGAAGGTGCTAATCTCTCTTCTCATGAAGCAGAGACATTCAGTCTATGGTGTCACATAGATGCCAACCTTCAGGTTGGAACAAACAAGGACAGATTAAACACGTGTTCAAGAACGCTGGATTTTAACTGTCAAAAGTCTTAATGTTTGTTGTTTTGCATAGAATGGTTGGCTTGTTTGGGTCTCTATGGGGTGCAATAGGGACTGGGTTAGTGAGGTCATAGGGTACCTGACCTCTCATGTTCACTCAGAGCCCGTGGATGAACCTGGAAATTGTGTCTGCAGCAATCATCTCTGCTCTTTGGAAGCAGAAACCCTTTTTTGTCCCAATTCCCTGTGCTAGGGTTGACTCTGGAAAGTCCCCCAAAAGCTCATGTGTTGATGAAGGTCTGGTCCCCAAGACAGAAAGGTTCAGAAGTGGAGTTTCAGGCAATGGTTGGGTCATGAGAGCTCTGACCCCATCAGTGGATTAATTCACTTGATAGATTGATCCCCTCATTAATCTGTTTGATGAGTCAACCCATTTATAGCTGGATGGACTATTGGGAAGGGGGACCTAGTTGGAGGAAATGGGTCACTAGGGCATTCCCTGGAAGGGTTTATCTTCTCCCTGGCCTCTCTCTCTCCCTCTTTCTTGCTTGCTTGCTTTCTCTCCTTTTCTTTTCTTTTCTTTTCTTTTCTTTTCTTTTCTTTTCTTTTCTTTTCTTTTCTTTCTTTCTTTCTTTCTTTCTCTCCTTTCTTTTCTTTCCTTTTCTTTTCTTTCTTTTCTTTCTTTCTTTCTTTCTTTCCTTCTTTCTTTCTCTCCTTCCTTTCCTTTTCTTTCTTTCTTTCTTTCTTTCTTTCTTTCTTTCTTTCTTTCTTTCTCTCCTTTCTTTCCTTTCCTTCTCTTCTCTTCTCTTCTCTTCTCTTCTCTTCTCTTCTTTTCTTTTCTTTCTTTTTCCTGTCTCTCTCTGCTTCCTGGCTGCCACGAGCTGAGCAGCTTTCCTCTGCCACACCCATCTTGCCCCTTTCTACCTTTCCTCTGGTTCATGCTTTCCTCTTTATTTTGAAATTCCCTTTCTCTATTTCTTTGTCCTTCAGGGACCAGGACGTGCAGCCCCTCTCTGAATCCTTTTGTGAACATCTCTCTCCACTGGACAGAACAAAGAGCTCCTTCAACTCTGCTCAGAGGTACTTCGTTCCTAGTGCTGCCCGTAGTTCGTCTCCCATCTCCCACTGCTGGCTGCCTGTGGGTCTTTGAGGGCAGGGTGCGTCTATTTCATGCTTGTAGCTACAGAACTAGCACAATGTCAGACATAGAGTAGATGCTTGTCTAATATTTTTGAGTGAATTCATCAATTTATTAAAAGATATGATGTCTAGTAAGTTAGTAAAAAGTAAATAGTAATTGTTTCACCATCTTTCTGAATTATTTGTCCAACTGGTCTTTCCTTAGTCACTGCTGTGTGCCAGGTACTGTGATGGGCACTGGTATCAAAGATGAACAGACATTATTCCTGACTCAAGGGGCCCACGCTCTGGAGGGAGCTGGGCATTGGTGTGAGTTTTATTTATGTATTTATTTTGGTAAAATAGAAAAATATCCTTAAATTTGAATTTTTTCCTGCATGAAATTATGGTGGAGTATAGTATTTTAAAAGTATAAATAGTAAAATAATAGAAAGTAGATTTAAATATCTTATCTGTACTATTAATAAAAGGAGATGTTTTAAAGCAATTCCCCTTTTCTCTACCAGCAAAGGCACAAATCCCGGGTGTTTCTGTTGGGTGTGCTGGGGATTTAGACTCTCCTTTTCCTACCACAGGCAGCTATGCACCATGGACTGTACTGCCAGGGAGAGACACAGTGAAGCTGGGAACACACACACACACACACACACACACACACATACACA